>JAPMOB010220340.1:0-12329 GCA_029875015.1 Lepomis gibbosus | reverse complement strand
GTGTGTGTGTGTGTGTGTGTGTGTGTGTGTGTGTGTGTGTGTGTGTGTGTGTGTGTGTGTGTGTGTGTGTGTGTGTATCAAGACCTGGGTTGCTTTGCATTATCAACTTGCTAAGACTGAGGGCATTGGGGCAGTCCAGAGGTTATAGATCAGCTTTTGCACACACACACATACACACACACAGTGGAGGTCGATGTTAGGACGAACTGAGGAGGGTATGCCTTCTCCCCGGCTATTATTTCCAACAATCATCAGGCATTATGATCCTGCCTCCTGTATGAAAGATGTTTATCAGCTGTTTAAACACACACACACACACACACACATTTCCATTACCAGCCCATAAAAGCATATAATACACCAACTGATGTGTCCCTCAAACGTTCTTAGGAAGCTATTGTTGGTGTAACTGTCATACTTGAAATTACAATGGCTGGGCGACAGCAGTCAGTCAACCCACTGACACACACACAGAAGAAGCACATGCATGCATGCAATGTGTAGGACAATAATGCCAGTGGGTGTTGCTATCCAGCTCAAGTTTTTGCTTTTAAAGGATAAGAGTTATGGAGGGCACAACAACATGGCTAAAAATAATCATCCCAGGTGTTCCAGAATCTTAGATTCAGGTCTCCTGGGGTTTATTTCTGTCATCATACTCTGAATATAACGTATCTAGGAGCTGAAATTATTAAAGTAAACAAAACACAATTCTGATTGTCAAAATACTTTCTTGACAGTTATTATCAGAAAATTTTCTTTTGAATTTATTAGCTAATTACTTGTTTGTTCAAAATTTCTGAAGCTTTATCTCTTTTATTATAAAGATTGTTACAGTCTGGTGAAATAGACTGGGTTTATCATTACATGTGACTTGCAATTTTGATTTGAGGACACTTTAAACATTCACTTTCACTTTTATGGATGTGTCGGCAAGATCTATTTAAACATTATGCGGTTGAGTTTAGGCAGGTAATGTCTGTTGTGCCCCCTCCCATCTTCCTTTTTTTAATCCATCAGGAGTTAAGCTGCTTTCCATCCTCTTACACACATAAACGAACGGGTGCCAGCAAAATGAAACATGACAAGGTCAAGTAGAGATATGGAACATCAAAGACAGAAACAGTGTCTGTTAATTCATATCCTCTTTTAATTGTCGAAAGATGTCATAACAAAAAAAAACATTGCTCTTTGGTAATAAAAAAATGGGTCTCTCATCCTTCACTTTTCTTTAAGTGCTCTGAGTCATTGCAGAGAAAATGGCCATCAAGCAAATGAAAGCACAGCTGATGTATTAAGGGTTATACATGCTTATGACTTTATGCTTAATTCCTACAGCTTTCAACTCACTTAGCCTTCAAATAAGTATTCCATATTTCTATCTCAACTCCCTCTTCCCTGCTCTTTAGTTGATCAGCTTTATTGATTTGCAGGACTCGTCACAGAGGGTCTCACTGTCCGGCGCCGCCTGTATCGAACATCTTCTTGCGGCCCTCCATGCCTGACATGGCCTCCACATTCTTACGCCAGTCACTCACCTCACTAGTAAGCACCTGGGATTGAACAGAAAAAATGGAAATTAAAACACATCGTGTCCCTGGAAAAAAATGTCATCTACATGCGTATCTTTACAACCACATTTCCTGCATACTGGAGAACCGTCAGACTGATAGACTGGGATTCTTTATACCTTATCCTGTTTTACATCCTCCTTCTTCACAGACTTGAGGTTCGCTCTGAGGTCCATCGAGCCCTTGTGTTTGGAGCCCAGGAGAGCTCTCATCATCTCATCTGCTGAAACCCTCACCTTCCTCAGGGCAGGCTTTTTGAACTTGCCTCCAAGGTCCTGTACCTTCAGCTTCAGCTCATGGATCTAAACAATGTGGCAGGAATTATATGAAACAAACTCAAAACAACTCCAGATAAAGTCGCTATGAGCAGATGCTTATAGGAAGTTCTGACTTTTATGGAGCAAGTCTTTTTTTTATTGGGATAATAATGCTGAAGACTGGAGCATTAAATAATTTCAAAGTGATTTTTGCTGGAATATCGACATATAGTATGTGCTAGGTTTGAAGCAAAAGTATGGTAGTTTGGGTTGGTGGAAAAGTTCAAGCAAACTTTCTACAATTCAATAAAGGCTTTGTTCTCCTGGTTTTAATCTCTGGTTTCTAGCCATAGAAAGGAACCCTTTTTTCATTTTAAAATATTGACTGAACTGCGAAAGATAATAAGAAGAATATGTGTTAGGTGTTGGAGGGTGTTCAGAGACTTACATCTTTGTTGTGTTTGCTCACTTTGGATTCACAGTCATATCTCTCCTCATCCACCACATCAATTTTTGAATGAAGCTGTCTGCATAGATTCTGATGAAAAACAGGGTTTTAAACATATTACTCAAACATGCTCATATTTTCAGATCAGTTTTTGCGGTGGAAAAGGCTTTTCTTTAGTGGTTTATGACCCTTACTTGGAGCTCTTCCAGTGGTAATCCAGACAGTTGCAAAGGGGGCAATTTCTCTCCCAGATAGCGCACTTTCTCTTCCTCCCTTTCCTGCCTCTCCTTCTCCAAATCCTCACAGGCTCTTGTGAGGAGAAGCATCTGATTGGACAAAACAGATACCAATCAAAACTGGGCTGGTAAACCAAAGGGAACCCACTTTAGTCGGGTCAAGAACCCAGACTCCAAGTTGATATATATAGCGAATTTGCATCAATATGGCAAAAGGTGTCTATACACATATACAGTATTTAAATATAAATTTATAGCAGTGATTCCCAACCATGGATACTTCTGCAGCTGCCAGGTGATGCGTAGAAAGATTGTGGAGTAGCTCAAAAATAGAAATTGCATTTTGATTAGATAAAATTCACACACTGAGTCAGCTGTAACACCTGACCACTACTTTTTGAGGTTGTCAGTGCATGAAAACCAGTCAAGTGAGCTCAGGTCTGTTAATGGAAATGAATAATGAAGATAAATGGTTGGGACAGTTAGCTACAATAAAAGTAATGGATAAACAGTTTGAATAGTATGTTAAAGTAATTGCCAACAAGAAAGTTGTATGCTGTATTGATCTGATACTCCTTGTTCCATATTTTTGAGAATCAATTCAGTGTGAGAGAATTATTGCAGGTTAGACTATTTGTCTATTTGTATGTCATGTTTTTTCTATTACACAAAACAGATGGCTTGCATCTCTCTGTCTCTCTCTCAGTTGCTCTTTCACTCATCTACTGTCTCTGCACTTCCCTGTCATTTCCCTTCAGTCTGTGGATTGCTAATTCTGTGTTTCCATTCTAGGAAGTTGGCAATCTTAGCTAAAAGTCGTGAATTAATGATTAAAATAGTTAGCACAAAGAAATGGTAAATGGTGTTCCCAGCTTCACCCTCTCTGACAGGGCTATTGGGGTACCTCTAACTAAAAAGGTACATCATAAGTACTCACCTTGAGGGAGAGCTTGCGGGAAGCCGAAATCTTCGACTTCGGCTGAGGAAAAAGGAATTTGTCTGTATTATTTCACAATACATGTATTTTTGCATTTCAATGATCATTATTAAACAGCTGGTGAGATTAGTGAGGTTTGTAAAGAGGTGCATACACAAAGGATGAATGCAATTTGATGTACACTTTGCAATATAATTTAAACTGCAAAAAATTGATCTTAATCTTCTTCAGGTTCTTTCATGGCTTTTATATTAGAATCACTCTGCTGTTTTTGATTAGCTTACAAGCAGTTGTGATACATGACATGTCCATCAAATGTTCCATACACAGTAAAATATGTATGGAAAGACCTGTGAGTGTGAAATGCAACAACACTTAGCGGCAGGCGTATGTGAAAAGATAATGCTTTATTATTAGGATGAAGTCAAGGGGAAAGCTCTCAGTGATGCTGATAACAACTCTGCTAGAGAACCACTGCCAGATCTTTGCCATGTGCTTAGGGACAATGTGTCCTCGCTCCATGCATGGAGGATTAACACTGGAATATAGCTGGCTCACCTTATCCCCTTTGGGATTCATCGCTTTGTGTCTGCCGGGCTCCTGAAACCACAAACAGGGACAAATTAGGACAAGGAGGTAATAAGCTGTAATTAGGCTTATAAGAGAACATAAAAAGACATACTGTATTTTCTATTTAATAAGTGAATACAGTTTTCCTGTAATCAAGAGTAGTATAATGTATACAAAACCATACAAATTTGAACATGACATTATCATCCAGGAGGATTACCATGAGTTTTCTTACGACACTTCAACTATAATTGCAAAAACAAACCAAAAATGAGAGAAACAGAAGTGTGCATTAGTACAGTTTAGGGGTAATGCATCACACCAATAAACCACAATGTAATCTGACCCGTCAGGGCACCACATTACAAAACATTTGAAACATTCATTTGACAACAGGATTAAAGCAAGGGCATAACAAGGACGCTTCAGTGTGAACTCTTTTTTTTGTTTTTGCATTATGGCCAATGACACCTCAACAGATTTGTTTTTTAAAAAAGCTCTCTATCTGACAAAACAGACAGGACCCTGACAGCCGTAATCACAAGACGAAGATTTGGCAAATCAAATCTTCTCATTAAGCTGACATATTTTACAAACAATAAATCAATAATTAATTAAATGTTAATACACGTGACATATAAACATTTTAACCATTTTACTACCGTAAAACTGGTAAAACATTGTCCTGTTGTCTAGGACAACAGCTAATTCACTTGAAAACTAAATTAATTGTATTAAAATAGCTCCAGTCAGGCTTTCATCAACATAAACCAAAAAAAATGACAGATCATTTAAAAACTATTCACTACCTACTATTTGAAACTAAATAAAATTTAGGAAATTTACTGAAAGCCTTTAATACTTATAACACAATAAACCAAAGGTGGTTTTACCTGTGAAGGAGTTTCTTCAGAGATGTAGAGAGAGTCAAACAGCGGCTGCTGTGGACAATGGGCAGCTTTTGATGTGAGCTGTGTGACGCATGGACAGCAGATATAATGTCTGGTCTCAAGAATGTGCTGGCACGGGACCAAGCATGAAATATCACCTCCCCTGACACTGCAACAACACCGGGGGAGTGTAATAATAAATCATGAGCATTACCTTAATGGTATTGTCCTAATATTGCCTAATATTACTGCTTTTTAGACAACAACAGAATAATGTCCCAAAACATGGCCATGAGTTCAAATTCTAGCCAAGTGTTAATGCATTTGACAATACACACCCACAGCCCTCATGCAAAGCAAAAGCATGTATCATCATATTCTAAGAATAGACCAGGCACATCTGCTATTATAGGTCGCCTTTAACTGTGGTAACATGAATTTAGTAACACTGTCACACCCTGTCAAGATCAGATTTAAGAAAATAATTCACTTAAATTGTTTATTGTTTAGTTTCTTAGCCATGTTTCTTTGACATATTTAGTCAAACATGTCATTCACATGCAGCCATGCTGTGACTGTTAGCTCTTGTCTTTATCACTCTGAGTCATCCACGGGGAAAAGGCAGAGTGACATTTTCAAGGTTAAATAACAGGAATTTGCCACTATGACATTTGATCTATTCTCATCCAAGATATTATGATAAAAAAATACTGGCTGGTGTGATTACAAAGGACCCTAAAATAGATAAAGAAACTGCTCCAATTTTTCCCACGTTGGCTCTGAGTTAATGAGAAAAGAAGTAGGTGGAATAGCAGGTTTAAATAGCTGCCAAAATGAAGACATACAATTTATTGTCTTAACAATGTCATTAAGAAGATGTAAAACGCACATGGAAAAGAGATGCCACACAGTTCTCCGTTCTCTCCTGATCTGTCTCCACTGTTATTGTTACCCCACTGCAATGGCTGCTGTTCTGCAGATGTGTCCTGGAAGTGACTTATAAACAGACAATTAAATCAATGTCCTTATGGGAAAGCTGTGCAGAAACCTCAGGTTTACGTCCTAAATCTTATTCACTCCACAGTCAACCACAGTCTGAACAGCTCAAACTAGTGATGATTAATAAGAACCTCTCTTGAAGAACCTGGCTTTCTTTAGAAATATGTTCATTGTGAAATAATTTGTTTTTTACAATGTACTTTCTCTGTTCTATACAATTATAAGTATCCAATATCACATAGTCAAAGACTAAAAGAAGAACAGGATTGAAAAAAATACAGAGAATTTACTTTAAGGAGAGAGAAAAATTTCAGTTTATATAATACATAAAACAACATCCCATAAAGAAATCATTGAATTGCTAAGCAGTTTTATGTTTTGTTTTCCTGTATATGGGGTGAAAGCATTCACATTGAGCCTTTTCATAAACACATCTGTCCAAATCATGTGGCACATTAACAATGTGGAAACGTTAGCACTCTTGTCTCAGATACGTAAAAGAAATGGATTTTAGAACAAAATGCATGCGCAACAAAGACAAGAAGCTTCAGCGCTCTCACTTTGTGCGACCCAACAGATAAGATGTTTGTGTAAGCCAGCCTATGTAACTGTGTTTCTTTGGTTGTATGCATTTACGAAAGAAAATACTTTTACGTGAACTTGGACAAGTAGATGCATTGATGTGTGCAGGCAAATACATAGATTGTCTATATACTCATCCAGGTACCCTTGTAGGCCTTTTTTGACCACACTTAACTAGTTGGGTTCATGGGGCCTTTTACCACCTTCCTCCTGATCGGCCTCTTCTCTTTGTCTGATAGCCTTAACTTAAGTCATGGAGGGCCGCATGATCAGTAAGCTGTGCTGACAATGGTCCTTTTAGTGAAATGGTCACCTTTTATTTTTACATTTTTAACCTCGTTTGTCAGTACTTCTCACCATCAGGTCAAAATATTCATGCATCCAGTGAAATATCTCTTAATTTATTTGTTAATTTAAAAGACCTGTGTTCTCTCTGACCTATTCTCCTTTGCTGATATCTTTGTCTTGTTACATGTGCGTTTTTGTATTTACATCTGCTGTCAACAATTCCTTGGCCTGACTTAATCAAGATCTCAGAGAATGCATTGCTAATCTCGGCCTGAGCTCAGACACTTCTTGCAAATCACCTAACCTCTAAGCATCAAGTTTCTCTTCTTTCCACTGGCTTATACTGGAATAAAGCTGATGCAAGTGCTAAGGTGTTTTTGGTCAGCCGAGCATTAGCTATAAGGACATCTTCTTGAAGAGATCCACGAAACAGGAAAGAGCCTTTGCTCACAGTGAGTTGTAAGGGATTCTCAGGGATTAGAAACCAGATCTGAACCTTGTTAAGTGAGTTCTTGTGCCTATATCACTCTGATTAATCTGTGATTTTATCCTTGCATATCTTCTTCATTACGTACAAAAATAAGAATACATGACCATATATGTAAATTTAAAACATATATGTCACTTGAAGCTTGTTTGCAGATTCTGGAGCTCTTCCTGTGCGTCTGGGAATTTGCCACACGCCTCGGACGCTGAATGAAGGGGTTATTAGTCAATTCCTGTGTCCCTTTTGTGGCGCTCTATAGCACTTTGGGGCAGGACAGTTATCAAGCACGTAAAGTTTTGCAGATGTGAGCATACACACTGAAGTTACAATGTCAAGAGTTTAACTGCAAACTCACAAGTTTTGCTACATGGTTTAATCAATGTGTAGTGTTTTCTGGGAAAGTTTTGAAGTATCATGTCATGCATGTTGTCATGTCATGAATATTGGCATATGGATGTGTTCAGGGCGGGACTCTTATGATGCATCTCAAATGTAATGCAGATGTGAGCATGTAGACTGAAGTTACAACATCTTCCTGGTACATGGTCTCTTTGGACGCCATGGGCACGCCGTTCCATGAAAACTCACTGTTTGCAAAACTTTTAATCATCAAGGGGTGTAGACATCACAGCACAAATCTGAAGTCAATCGGACTAAATCCCTAGTAGTTCATTTAAGTACAAAGTGTATCATCCAAAAATGAAAAATCCAAAATTCAAAAATCCAAGATGGCAGACTTCCTGTTTGGTTTAGGCAATGGCTCCAAGAGGCTTTTTTGTGCATCTGTACATGACACACATACCAAAGAAATAACGTTTACATTGGTCAAACTTTGTCCGGGGACTGCTCTGTAGGGAGCCCTAGCGAGCCATTTTGTCACGCATTTTTGCTACCCATAAAATCCGAAAATGTTCGCTGCGCCTGAATTATGTGCAAAGTTTGAGTTTTCAAGTATGCTTAGGCCCCCGAAATTGAGGTTACTTTGCAGAAAAAAAGAAAGAAAGAAAAAATCCCTTCAGTTTCAATAGGGACCTTGCACGGTTCAGGCCCTAAATATCAGCCATTACACCCTACACTATGCAAAATTTCTAAATAATTCTCATCATGGTGTCTAATAAAATATAGAGACTGTGTCTGTGTCATATTAATGCAGATAAAACAGCTTTCTTCAGAGCCATTTTTTGTACATCATGGGAAAATACTGAAATGTTTTCAAACTGTTTTTTCTTCTTATGCATATAAGTATGTGTATGTATGTATGTGGCATCAAAATATGGCAACACAGACATGTGTATGTGAAGGTAAAATCTTCAAACTGAATAAATGCAGAAAAGCCAAGTCAGAGTTGTTGTTTGTTTAAATTTACGAACACAAATTTCACTTGCTGATAATGCCTAAACTTGCGATTTTATTTATTTATTTATTTTTGCTGCTGTCATAAGAGGTTCTGCCATCTTGCAGTTTCAATGCTGTGCCAATTTGTGTGAATGTTCATCGTACACACAGCCCGGTTAATGATGATGAAATAAAGCACAAACATACACACACACACACACAGGACAAGCAAGTTACAACTTTGTAAGTGATTTTTTGTTAATCTGTGATTTTAATAATCCTTATGTCATGTCCCCAAGGCAACCATCTCATAATTGGTGTTTTATACAAACATTTGACAGCATTAATATATTCTTAGCCTACAGGCCAGGGTTTCATTCTAGCAGATATATAATCTCTTTGACATATCAAGGTTTATCATCATACAACACAACGTTATACAACGTAATGAAAGTTTGTAGTCCTTTCAAGCTACAATACATGCCATCAAATTTCCTATTATATTCACGCCACAGAGTCAAACACCATGCTGTTGACTTATGCCATTTATACAGCAGAGGGGGAACAGGAGCCCAAGAGACAATACCCTAGTGAGTAATGAGAGGCAATAAAAGGAGGAAGACGCGGGGGTGGGGGCAACAAATGTTCTGTCATCTTTTTTTTTCAGTGATCCTCAGCAGGTGGGAGAGCTATTTCTGATGCAACCCAACTCCCTCCTGTCTCTACACAAACACATACGCACAAAAATAAAAAATAGGGATGCCTTGGTATCAGGGAAGTGCTTGTAATGCACTTTCTACTGTGGCTGCCTTTCATAAATAGGCAAGTGACAGCTCAATGTGTTGCCCCAAAGTTCTCCCTATGTGGTTGTAAACCTGAACAATTGGACTCATTTTGAACATTTCCACTTTGGGAGGGAAAAAAGCAAAAGAGATCCAAGATGCTACAGCCACATTATTCTCTAAAGCAGCCTGCTGATGTGCAATCCACAAGGATTTAGTCCATCCTCACCTGCTCTTTGAAGCGTTGCTTGTTTTGTTGCCTGCTATATAATCCATCTGAACTCATTGTCATGACCCAGCCAGCTCAGGCATGAGACATTGACTTTGGAGTCTAATGTTCTGTAATATATAATACAGTAATAGTAGGGGCCATTTTTCTGCACAATGAAAACTTTTACTCTTTGTACTTTTAGTATATTTTGCTACTAAATTTATTGACAATTTCAATACAAGACTTTTTCTTGTAATGGCATATTTCTTAACTGCAGTATCACTACTTTTACGTAAGTAAAAGCCTTGAATACTTCTTCCACCCAGGCTATTTACTCTTCCACTTCTATTTACAACAATCAGAATGTATCAAAGTATCATAGAATTGTTGTATCAATATCTAACAAGATGCAGTTGGATTTCTTTTTGCCTGTCTCCTCACACTTTCTGGATCTTGTTCAGATTTCCATAGTGATACCTTAGTTTGGACACAGGGCACAGAGAGCAGCTGACACATGACTGCAGCCAAGTGGGCTACCATGGCATCCCTCTGCCCACTGGTCTAACCTTGACGTTGCCCTCAGAGATTCCCAAGAGGGTGCAGCAGGTGTCCTGAGTATCCGGCAGCCTATATATCCGGACAATTATTTTTTGAGTGTCTTCTGTGACATGTGTGAATATGTAGTGTTGTATCCTGGACGACTGGAAAGAGAAATATTTATACGTGTATTTATTTGGTAATAGCTTTCCTATCCTTTCTTCATTTTATTTCATGTAATTCTGTTTATCTTGCCTTGAGGTTTTAGGAGAGCATTTAGCTTTCTGTCTTTTGTTTACTTTAAATCAATATGTATCTCTCAGTATATGTAGTTAAATGTATGTATGTGAATGTTTTGTGTACATATATCTTTTATGATAATGGTATTTTTATAGGGTGCACACAAATAAAATGTAATTCTAAGAAACACAGCAATTCCTTTTAATCCAAGAAAATGTTCTCCTTTGAGCGACAATAGAAACAACCTTGAACCCCCAAGCATGCACATATTAGCACAAAGCAATTCCAACAACATGGCTAGTGGGGCGAAGACAAGTCCATTTAGAAACAATGCAACTGGACTTTAGTAGGCTATTAAACAGATAAAGATGCACTCAAATAGCCTTGTAGGACATGTCATGTCTAATTTTGTACATAACCTGATTGTAAATTTACCCCTAAACCTGACTCCTACAACTAGTGCATATGATAAGAGTACCTTCATTTTTCTATATGTCTGCTCTGTATGTATACAGTATATTTAATTTTTATATTTTGGGCTTTTAAATTGCATTGAGGTTGCATCTACTGTGTACACTATTTTTGAAGACAAGCCCTAATTAAAACACTGAAGGTATGAACCTCGCACACAAAGACACATCCAGAGAGAAAGAAAAGCTGAAAATGCCTCCACCCACACCTGTTTTTTTTTTTACTATTTTATTTATTTTATAGGAAACTTAACCACAACGTAGTCTGACTTTGTCCACATGAGGTCAGCAAAGCTTTGTTTTACACAGCACTGAAGCTGCTGCGTGCAGAAAATCTGCACCCAAATAATATTGTAGGAAAGAATTTAAGTGTCCCGCTCCATTTTGTAGAGCAGAAATTAGTAGAATATGTCTGAATTAAAACAAGATCCTAAAGTGACTTCAGCGTGGCGTTAGGGTGTGGTACTGTGGCGTTAGGGTGTGGTACGGTACTGTAGCCGACAGCTGCAAGACTGTATGGCTGCAGCTGCGTCTCAATCAACTTAAAGCATTTATCGTTCAGTGCAGACTCGGTCCAGCAGGGGGCGACAGTACCTCGCATCACAAGTCTCAGCAGGGAGCTGAGGCTGTCAAGTGAGCGGGGATAAAAACAGGGCTGTAAAGCAGGACTTTCAAAATATTACCCAAAATGAATAAGATAAAGGACATATGTAACCAATAATTTATCAAAACTATGAAAACTATCATTGTGAAAGTGATAATATCAATCATTCAAATTCTCAACCTCAAAACATTTTAGAAGAAAAAAGCAATTAAATTTTATGTTTCTCTGTACTTTTTATTTCCTTGGGGCAATAACAACCATCTATGTTTTTTAACAGATTCAATAGTTTGTTTGTTTGTTTTAAATGTAATGCTCTAACAAACTGTTGAGACGTAATAGTACAAAATGCTAGAAATATATTAGTAAACCAATGATGCCTATTCAGTCTAGATATTTACCATATTTACAGTACTTTGAGAACATCTCAGAAATGTTGAAAAATCAGACCGATCTATTTTTAATATTTCAGCATAATAATTTATTTCAGCATATATAATGGAATAGCATTAAATGTATCATGTTAACAATGAATGATCAAATAGTTGTTCACACAGCTGTCTTAATTACAACAACTACAAAAGGGGAAGAGAAGAGGAACAAAGATGAATGAGGAGAAAAGACAATAAAAAGAAAGAGAACGAGCAGTGGAAAAGGAAGAGGTGTAAGAGTGAGAGGTGGTGGACAGGGTAGAGGGAAAAGAAGAGGAAGAGGAGATGGAGAAGGAGCAAGAAGAGCTGAATATGTAGGAGAAAGAAGAGCTGAGGATGTAGGAGAAAGAAAAAAGGGCTGAGGATGAAAGAGAAATAGGAAGAAGAGCTGAGGATGTAGGAAGAGGAGAAGATAGAGGAGTAGAGGGAGAAGAGATGGATAGATTGGAGGGCAATG
>JAPMOB010220337.1:0-16028 GCA_029875015.1 Lepomis gibbosus | reverse complement strand
CACCTGCTCGATGTCCCAGTGGCTGAACTCTGCAGGGATTTGAACCCTCTCTGTGTGTTTGTCCACAGTGAGGTTGAGGTGAGAGCGGTGCCGCTCCACTGCTAAATGGTGCCAATGCTGATCATCTAACAGGCTGCCGAGGGAAGCAAGACGCCGGGATTCGGGGGATGAAGTTCGACCTGGAAGAGAAGATGCTGAGGAGGAGAAGAAGGAGGACCAGAAGGGTGAGTGGATAGGAGGTAAGACCGGGTATGAAACAAGAGCAAGAGAAAAGAGCAGTTGAAGAGGAAGAGGGAGGTGAGAACAGAAAGTAAAGGAGGAAGGGAGGGTGATGATTGGACAGAGAAAGGACATGAGAACAAAATCAGTGAGTAATAGGAAAGATAAGGAGAGGTAAAATAGTAGAGAAGGGGGCATTCAGAGGAAAACAAAGATGAAGAGAAGAAAGATGACGAGAAAATCAGGTGACAAGAAGTAAGGGAACGTAGAGTAAAGAAGAATGGATGTAGAGGTGCATAGAGAAGGTGAGGAGGAGGGAAGGTGTCAAACCAAAGGAGGAAGATTAGATGAGCAAAGAGAAGGTACAGATGTCAAAGGATTAAAAAAAAGCAAGCGGATGGAGGGATGAAAAAACATGAAGGGGGGAGGGAGAAGATAAAGACTGTTACTGAAGAACAATCACCCAGCGAGAAATGGAAATAACTGAGTCTTTCAATCAGCACATCACCATTCTGTCATTTGCAAAGTCTGAACTCCACATTCAAAAGTAAGAAAAAAAATTACAGCACGAAAGGAGACAAGATAAAATGAAACATTAGCTTTCTTCAAATTATTTGTCTTGTTAGTTTTTTCAGTGTTATCAAGTCTGTTATTCTGTTATTTAATATGTAGGTTTGCTTCTATTAGGCATAACGGCATGTGATTTCTTTCTTTTTAGATGTAATCTAATCTGCATAGCTGTTTTCTCTGTTTCTATATTTAGTTATCTGATCTGACAGTCTGTTGTTTGTCATCTACTCATTATCTGACCTGCAAGTCTGCTTCTTTCTGACAATCTGACCTGGTGTCGAGGGGAACGCAAGCCCAATGACAGCTACAACACACCAGCCTCCATGTTCTGTCTAAATATTTCACTTTCCTCAGTATCCCACAGAGAGGATCGCGCCGAGGTCACCCTCTCTCATCTCATTAGGGACTACAGGATAACTGCACACTGAGAACTAAAGCCCAATATGTGATAATCCCTAAAGCAGAAGAAACAAAGCCAGACATCATTAATGATAGATGAGCACCAGCCGGTCCAAATAAGTGGATCCATCCCCCCAAAGTACTGGAAAAGAAACTTTGTGTTTCTGCTGAGAGAAGGAACTGTACAAAGAGCTGAATACAGTCAACCATTAAAAATGTATTTGATTTTCTTCAGGGAGACAATTCCAACTTCAAAGAGAGAAACAGAGACAGTTTGGTAGATGACGGACAAATGGATCTTTGATATTTCAGCCCATTTTGTATATTTGACTGCAGCCTGGATGAGGAAAAACAACTTCATCCAAAGAAAGAGAAAGTTGAGATGTGGACCTTATAAAACAAGTCTGTCCTGTCATTTAAAATTATTATAATTACAGTCTGGAATATGAGAGGAACGACAGCAAGCTTAACAACAAAACATAATTATGTTGTAGGAGACATAGAAGAGATGAGGATGGCCTTTTGATGGAGTCTACTGCTATTGATATATATAACCATACACTAACATCTATCTGTCTGTATTTTCTTTGTAATTGTCTCTTTTTGGCTATGAAGTCATTTGGTGATATAAGGGAATGGCCAGGGTCGATTGATGTGTTGTTCTCGTGACAGACAGACACTTGAAAAGCAGTATTGTTCTTATTAACATCAGAATTTTGAATTGTGAAATACTGTATTAACCACTTCACAAGATATTTCTGTTGAATCTCTGCTCTAATTGACCCTTTTCTAAGCCACGCCCCCTTAGTTACTGTTGTCGGACTTGACAGACTTTTATCACGGTGTTGCCACTGTTTATTACTTCACTCCTCAGAGGAATATTGTCTAATTTGTGGAAACAATGACCACCGTATTACCTGACTATTGAGAAAGAGGACAACAATATGAAGGATCAACGTTGTTCCTGTACTGCTGGATAGGTCTCTATTCACTTAACAATCATTACAAAGCAGAACAGTAGGGCTATATAACAGGAGGAAGTTAGCTAGCGTTAGCTAACTAACATTACATTAGGTACAATCCACAGCCTAACTTTTTCTGGATTTGTTTTAGGTTTTGGAAAGGTCATAATTCATACTACTTTCAACCTCTCCGGGTAGTGATTGTAATTATAAGTGACCCCAGGAACAGTGTCTTGGAAAAATACTGAAAAAGAGATCTAGAAAAGGACTCCTTTCACATACGAATCAATGGAGCGCAGCCATGAAAGTGTCGGACTTCAGTTAGTGCGAGGCCTATACTGCGCTGTGATTGGACAGCGCGTGTTCGGGGCGTGGCTTAGCGAAGGGCCAATTAGCTGTCATTAATGCCTGTATTATTAAATTCATTTTGATGCTTTTGACATATCCCACAGTGGTGCCACGGATTTGATGAGGTTGAAATTCTTTTGTGACAAAAGGGACCAACTGAAGTCATAGATTACTCTAGACTCACAATGCCAGACTACATCTCTCAAGGACTTATCAGGAAATTATGGTAAGTATTGTGATAATGACGTGAGTTGCTGTACTTTAAAACTCCCTAGACTAATTAAACTAGGTGTTACCGATATAAAGCGAAGCATGGTTCTGTAGCTACATGGTTTATTTCTCACCTCATATTCAGCACATTCAAGAAGTAGATCTAGATAACTACAGCGACATTTTCCCCCCAAATATCTGAATCAAAAACAGAGCAGCAGAGCAAACTGTGCATTTGGCCTACCTCCAAAACAACATCTGTCTCGAGCAAATTCATCCAATGTCCTACCAGACAACAATGAGAGAAGAGAAAGAAGTATCCCTCTATGCTGTCAGTTACCATTTTCTAACATTAACTTCTGTCTTGTGTTTTTTATGAATAAAATTTGATTCTATTTGAACTACAGCTCATGTGCCCATGAGCAAGACACTAAACCGTTGGTAGAGCTGAATATTGGCCAAAAAACACAGAATATGGTTGCATTGGTTTGGTCGTACAAGCAGGCGGCTGGCATGCAAACGTGTTCAGAAAAAGCTTCGGATGAAGTTTAACTAGTATAGTAGTTGTAGTTAGAACCAGCTTAAATTGTTAATGACTGCAGCATTTTCCCCTCTTGACAAGGGGGATCAGACTAGATGTGCGTGTCCCAACATCACAGTGCTGATATTACTTTATTGATCTTCACATAACCTCAAAACAGTATCACCTCATCGTATCTTGTCTGCTCTTCTGTGTGCTCAAAATCTGATTATGGAGGAAGACAGTGACAGCCCTTATCAGAGAACAGGCTGGTATAATTATTTCAGAAATGGATTCCTGTCTGTCACATAAACCGCCAAACTAAAAGTGATCAAACTCATACAAGTTACATACAAGTGTTCATCTACCAGCTTTTAGTTCTACTATAAAGCCAATAATGTCAAAGGGAAGTCACAACCTGCTTCATCTAACAGCTGCCAAGTATCCGGGTTCCCTGAGCTGGTTTTGAACCAGAATTTTTTAAGTCAGTACTGTTAATTGGTACTTCAAATTACTAAAATTCAGCTTTTATTGTGTGGGTGATTTGATATGTGATGCAGGTTAATCTACCAGTGCAGCGTCCACTTATTACTACCCTGCAGTGCAGCAAAGTAGTGTGTACCTTTCCATTCACCCAGTGTGTGACTTGAATTTCATTAAGATTATGATTCAGGAATCAGTACAAAGTTTTATCTGCTCCAGCATCAAGTGTAATACCACTGCTTGATGTTCTGAAATCTGTTTCACCAGTTATGGTGTACAAATAACAAAATGAGAAACACAACACATCCAAAAAGTAACAAAAATATTCTCCATGTAGGGAAAGAAAATGTTTTCATATGGACAGAAGAAGTACTGGTTGTAGTGTAAACACTATATTAAATGATGGACTAAACTGATCAGAAATTTTGCATTGTCTGTAACATCATGTTTCTGGCAGTAAGTGTTTTGTTTCCTCCGTTATCCAGGACAGAGTTGCTGTCTCTGTGCAGGGCTGTTACTCAGAGTTGCCTCATAAAGCAAACTGCATCTGCTCCAGGGGGTCAGACCTGGTTGTGTTAGCATTAACAAAGCAGAGAGGCCTTATGGTCAATGCACACAGCAGGTGACCTAAATTACACAGTGTGTGACCCAAAAAACTCATGCAGAGAGAGAGAGTGAGAGAGAGAGAGATAAATAAAGTAGAAAGTATGAGACAGAAAGTTGAAGGACACTGAAGTGAAAAGGGCTCTTGGCCATTTAAAAAAAAAAAAAAAACATAGGAGGAAAATTGGGAAAGAGTTGTGTTGGCATATCCAAAAGACAGAGATACATAACAATAAAGGAAGAGAAAAACAAAAGAGTTAATGGGGAATATCAAAAGTGTGTGTGTGTGTGTGTCAGGGACAGAGAGATAGGAGAAGAGAGGAGCCAAACATGAAGCGCGTACGGATGAAAAAGGCAAATGGTCTCTTCTGATGTGGAAAGAAACATAGCAATGGAAGATCTGTGGAGACAAACACACACAACGGTAATTAGAACATAAAAGGAGGAAAACAGAAGCAAACAGGCAAGGAACGAAGAGAGGCTGTTTGTTGTTTCCACTGTTGGTCTGTCGCAGCAGAAGCAGAGCTCCCCTCAATCTCTCTTCTAGAATTTCTTCTTCTTCTACACTTTAAATTCCCCTCACTTAGCTGCAGTCTCTGAAGGTGACTCAATCTGATTCAGGGGGAACAGTCTACACTTAAATCACAGGTGATTTAAGTATTATAGTGAAACTGTTTTCCTTGGACGTGACACAGACAGTTTTTCTAGGTGATCCACTTGACGATAAAAACGTTTTTAGAATGTGTGGGTCATTTGTCAAGGTGAGACACAGATGCTCTGTGTGTTTAAGGGGACATCGTTGTCTTAAAATGTCATAAACCTTCTTTAAAATGTGAAGCGTGAAGGATGTGCTACCATATATTCTTGAGGTGAAGTCATTTCTAGTCGACATTCTGTGAGAGGAGAAGAGACGGAGGACAGCGTGCGGCAGATGGATAGAAGGGAGGATAAACGTATGATAGAGCAATAGATGAAGGCAGGTAAGGATGCTGAGATTTAGAGAGTTTGTGAGAAGGTGGACAGAAGGAAAGATAAAAAGAAAGAGGAGGGGATGGGGGGAAAACATTTGGGAGATGTGACGTGGTGAGAGGGCAAAAAGATAGAGGGATGGATGGATGGAGAGTATTTCAGAAGCCAGATGGGGTTCCCTGTGAGAGGTGAGCCATATGGTGATGATTCAGCATGGCAGCTTGACAACCTCTGGTTTAACCCGACACACACACACACACACACACACACACACACACACACACACACACACACACACATACACACACACAGAGCTCTGTAAGCCATGCATCAAGTCTTGCAAAGTCCGGCCCTAACACATGCTACAGTGAATGGGTAACATCCATCATGGCGGTAACTAGACAGAGATGCAGCAGCAGAGAGTGTGAGCCAAGATTTAAACCAATCAGGTGGCAGCGTGCGTGTCGTCCATCTCACCCAACCACAACCAATCTAAAGTTATCTCAGAGTTTATATTGCCCTCCACTTTATACAGATGTTCTGAGCGAAGACAACCATAAAGTACTTCACATTATAAATTCAACAACAAACAAATAAATTATCAAATTGTTCTTTTCTTCATTGAATATCAGAAAAAAAGGTTATGTACCTGCTGGGTGAAAAAGATGGAAATGTCATGTTCCTTATCAGAGATGTGTTAAACAAACCCGCCAAACTCTCTTTTTAAATATGTCAAAGGGCATTTTTGAACATTTTAGCTATTTTCTCATGGCATACTTAATAAAGAAAATCTGGCACATGGTTATCTGTTTTGATGAAGAAATGAATACAGAAGCTTTGCAGCCTTCAATTAACTTCTCATCATCTTGGGAAAAGTCAACAGGCACCAATTCTAAAAATATTTAATATCTGCTGTGTTGTACCTTGTCTGAGCAGCAGCTGTAGCTTTCCTCTCTCTAACTCCAGACTGAGGCCGCGTCCTCCCTCTCCCTCTGCGTGCAGCAGTGTCCCAGAATTCCTCAGGGTTTTAAACTTCAGGGAGATGATATCTCCGGACGTGCGTCTCGGCCCGGGACTCAACCTGTACACCAGACTGCTGCTGCCGCCGTCCAGACTCACCACATCAGAGGCTGAAAGACAAATAGAGACAGAAGAAACAATACTGTAACAACAAACAGGAACCCTAACCAAAACCAAGAGCTTAACAGTGACAATGTTTGTTCATTTTTTTCTTATTTGTACATTGTCTTTCAGTGTGGAGGAACGCACTGCAGTCCTCAGAGTATTCAGGAGTAACAGATAATCGTATGTCAGAGTATATTTCAGGTGAGAGAAATATGAGGATATGGTTTTCACGGAATTCTCCCTGTTGCTGTGATATCGCGGTTGCAGCAGAAGATAGAACAGACAGTGAGGACTGAATATGTGTTCTATTTATCACTTTTCATCAGTAAAATTTCACCTCACTGTCTCCGTGGCTCGCTGGGGATTTGGGACCAGATGAAGTGAGGTGAGGTGAGGTCAACAGTGTGTGTTGAGCGTAGGCTGTAAACAATGGATCGCAAATACTGAATTGTTTAAAAGGAGCAGCAGCTGAGTTCAGCATCAATTTCCTTTATAGCCGTACAACTAATTTCTCTGACTGAACGTTTTATAATGAACTTGGCAAGTCTTTGCAAGACTTACACACAAACACACAACCACTTTGCTTGCAGTAATGCTCTTATTGGATTGTACAGCGTATTTCCTGCTGATTACAGAGCAGCAGGATGAAGCTCAGCATTACTTCAAGTCTACTCTACCACTTTATATACTACCAAGCCATTCTAATTCCTAGATTACATTTCATGCAAGAATATTATGTTTTATCTGATTATAATTAACCCTATAAGTACCCCGAGAATAGTCTGGTGCTTGCATATCGTTCTGTTCTGCTTATAGAAAGTGCAACAATATGCCCAACAGCCCAGGTGGCAGGAACGTTAATAGGGTGTGCCTTATGTTTAATCCTGCAACTGACAAGATACTAACCTTGTACTGTTTTTAAAAACAAAAAGTTAATGTTTTGTAGCCTTCTGATTAACTGACTCTTAATTCAAACATGCATTAACCACCTGGTGGACAGTGGAAACGCCACTCACACAACATTACCTTCCAAAGTTTATATGGTGAGCCTGTTGCCTACTTACACATCACAACAGATACTGAGTTAACTATATTATTCATTTGAAATCGTGAACCACCTGGTGAATTTAAGTCTAATATTTACTCTTCTTTTATCTCTGTTTTGGTCTCCACCATCTCCTGAGGGAAATATCTGGCGCTTTACCCAAACCGGCTGTGTCTGCTGTCAGGTGTCTGCTGCAGCTGGAAATCACCACTGATGAGAGCGCTGACACTGAACCAAGTTGTGTTCTAGAAAACCAAAACAGCCAGGTGAAAGACACTGAAACAGTTCTTAGTGCTGAGAAGAAATTTAAGCAGTTAAGTTTAACCGATACTGTAAAAATATTGATTATAGCTGCTCACATGAAGTGACTGAACCTCAGTTTTCTGAAGGACCCCAGAAGGGACGGAAGGAAATATTTTAGATGGGAAGAGTAAAACACGTAATTTTTTTATTGTCTCGCTAAAAAAATTAAATTGAACCAAGGTTTGCAGCAAAATCAATAAGACTTTGGGCCAAATCCTTTCAAGATAAAAGCTTTATCTCCATACATGTTAACTGACCAGAAAACAGTTTGGCACAAATCTGCTCAAATTGTTATGACCTACACTCAGGGATAGACTTTTTGACTGAATATGTACATTGGCAGCATCTACCTGAAGGAGGGTTTAGTGTGATTGGGCCAGCTCAGTGTCAAATTATTATTTTTTTTAAAAAGGGGGCTGACCTACCGGTGTTATAGGGCTGTGCTATTAATTTGATTTTATTCTCAATTACAATTTTGCCTTCCATCCATTAGAAAAGCAAGTTAACTGAGATAAAACGATTATTGTGCCGCATCCCATTTCCCTTTGACACTTGTGGCTCCCTAATAGTCCAAATTCCCCCTCAGCAGGCTGTGATGTTTAGTTCAGCTTGAGCCAAGACGACCAGAGGTTTAAACTGCTATAAGTTTTGTCACCATTATTAGTTAAGCCTTTGGCATTTTACACTGCCCTGCACAGGATAAGCGGGTATAGTTAATGGATGGATGAGTGATATTTATATTCCCGCCCCTCAAAGCAGTCGACTTGGGGGAAAAACTGTGCTGCTGTCATCTTCTTGTGCTCCAGATGCTCTTTAAAGTTTATTTAATTTAATTGAATCCGTATAAATGTATAGACTCCGTCCCTTCTAAGATTGGGGGCACATGTGCATGCAGTGAACGACAGCAGTGGTGTAATGTCTGTGGTGTTTGTTCAGGTTTGTATCACAGAAGTTTTTATCAGTAATGGTAACTGCCAAGACGGATTATGAAATGTTATGTTGTGTGGCTGCAATAACAGACCAAAACCCACAATGCATTTTTCACACTGTGCTAAACTGTTTGCTACTAACAGCTATATTTCAGCTCCCTTCAGTATATTACATTTGCTTATCCGGGGAGGATTCGGTTGCGCATGCTACATTAGTTTACCACCAGGAAAACCAAGTCTCCCCCAACCGTCACGCTGGCTGATAAACATATTACACAAATGTATCTGCTGTGTTCCTAAATAACTTGAGAATATTTCCAAACAACTAGGGGCTATTTATCAAAATCCATCTTTTAAATGTTTCTCATAATCCATCTTCTTCCAGAGGGGACAGCAGCTAACACAGTTTTAAGGGACACAAAATTGGTTTTATCATAAATCATCTTTCCACTTGGTGAACTAATATGATGGATTAGTGCCGGGAGGGTAGAGTGTTATGTTGCGGCGGTATACCCAGGTCTGGACCTCTAAATGTTTTGAGTATCTTTTTAGAGTTTTCAAGTATTAGGTGTTGTACACCTTTTAGGCCACACCAGTTAAGGGCACACCAACGGGAAATGGGGGTATCGAGTGCAAGCAAAGCAATATACTTCATTATTCTCACAAACATAAAGAATCTAGTTTCTGACTTGGGTACATGAAAGAAATCTGGCAAGCCCAGAAGCCCTGAAGCTGTCTCTTTGGTATTCTTCAGCGTACAGGGTGCAGTTTGGCATAAAGGGGTGCAGCAAATACGTACAAGAGCTGCTATCAGCAGTTGAGTTGAGTCAGGTCAGGTTGGGCATTGAAGAAAACATGATTCACACAGTACGAGTGATATTTTAACACTGTTTAAGACTGTAATGCTTTAATTTTGATGTCTGGCCATTAGTTTGGCAACATATGAATGCAGAGAAGGTAGGAGACGGAGAAAGGTTTTGTCTGTGTCTCTCTTTGGATTTCAAGCATATGGTCATCCTGAGGCAGTTTGTTCCAGTGCAGACCTGGTACATATCAAACTCTCAAACGTATCAGTAGAAAAGAATCGTTCATTGATTTTTGCCCAACGCTATGATGAATAACTAATAGGAGAACAGTCTGGACTCCAGTACAAGATTTGGGAACATAAACTAGACACAGAGATGTAGTAAAAGTGGTGATTGCTGTGATGAACCAAAAGAAGTACAGACTGATGCATTACCATGTCATTTTGTACAGACATTCATGGTCCCCAGAGGATGAAGCCAACTGACTTTGGCGATCTGACTTTCCCTCTGCTGCCACCATGACATTGAAAATTGTGGCTTTGAATGAAATGTCTTGACATCTATTGAATGGATTTCCATGGAAATTGGTGCACATATTCATGTCCCCCTCAGAATGAATTGTAATAACTCTGTGTGTGTATTTGAATTATGTCAGGAACTGTTCATCCATTCGACTTCAAACGTAGCGGGTGTGTTGCTGCGGACCCAAGACTGCGCGATCTGGTTACAAAAAGTATCAAATGAAGTACTGGTTTGACTGGAGACGTTTCGATACTACTCGATACTGGGCTGTTTCGGTCAATACATTAAAGGTATCGAGTAGCGATACCCATCCCTCCAGGGAACTCTCTTGGGAGCACAGCAGAGCTGCTCACGCGGGTGGAGCTTATATGCTCCAGAATGAATTAACTTTAGGTAAACGACATTACAGCGTGAACTCAGGTACGCTCGTGGTTGCAGGGCTTAAATGCTCCGATGTAGTAGTGAATTATTGAAACACAGTTATCATCATCACGCAGGTTTGATATTTTTAAGGGAAAAATGTGTTAAAACGGAGTTTGAAGAGTTTTATAAAGTTCTAAGAAAGTGCTGAATATCTAGCAGTACCTCCGCCATTGTGGTGTTGTTTCAGTGTTATTAATGCGTGGTCGTGGACGTGAAACCAATGTGAGACACATTTTGAACAAGCACTGCACTATCGAAAAAGCGCAGGGAGACATCACATCAGTCCCTGCAACCGGGAAACGCACTAGTGGGAACAAAGCTGAAAAAAATGAAGATCACAAGAGTTTTCAGATCATGACAAAAGAAACTTTTTGAAACCTGTTTGTTTGTGTTGGCGTCATGTGTACTGTATGTCAACCCTTTGTTTTTGTATTACAAGAATCAGTGTTCAAAACAAACATACTTGGTTTCAAAGCTTCCAGTCAGATAAAAGGAGGACAGCTGTGGATAGAATCCCAGACTCAGAGAGTCCACATGGAAATCATGTTTGCACATTAATATTCACTGTCTGATAAATGTATTTGAGTATATATGAAAATGTGCGGAGTTTTTGATATTCATGAGCATGTTGTGTTTTCATGAAGGACAATATAGTGAACAAACAACTGGTGAGGACAGAAATCAGGGCAAAGACACCGCAGGGAGTTAATGCAGAGAGCCTAAATATTATACCTGCTTCTTCAACTGAGTCATGAAGAGGATGAAGAATGATGAAGAGGAGTCATATTCAGTGCGCATATAATGCATGAAGTCATCGTAAACTCTGAGAAAATGAAACTACTACTAACAACATGCTTTTAATGTTTAAGTAGGAACAGGTTGATTTTTGTTATATTGATATTTGGCTCTAAGAAAAGTGTGATACATTTTCTTTCTGTGTTTGCCAAGACGGAGACATTACTGACAAACACAGAATGAGAAAAAGGCAGAGATGATATTTTATGTGGAAATAAAGCACAATGTGATATTCGTTTTTTTTTAAATCATTGTGCTGATGCCAGAGCTGATCCCGCTGCCAACATAAAGGGGCACAAAGGAAAGTGTGAGCACAATGTGTTTTTGTGTGATACATGTTGTTCTCATGTGTTAATAATAGAGGTGAGAGAGTAAATCTCCCACCTCTGAAATATGAAAATACTTCCAATAAACGGCTGCTGGGAAGCAGTTTTCGCTCTTTGTATCTGTGGGCAATCCCAAACTAATTAACCGGTGTGATATGTAATGTTTGTTTTCTTTTAACCAGATTAAATGTGTTATATATTGGCTAGTGAGATGTTGATTCTCTCTCCAAATACTCCATTGTAGTGATATGTCATGTACTTGCAGTTTAAGTCCTCCATGCAAACTACATTTCCCTTTGGGACAGTAAAACTCAGCAGGTCAGATAGATAAAACCAGTCAGCCACAAATGTCTAGGGCTTTTTCAGCAGGGTGACAACACCAGAGAATTCGGTCAGTCCAACAAAGGAGAAAAGACTTACTGTAAGGACATCCGTAGGTCTCCAGTCGGAGTCCGATCCTCCCGCTGGGGTTCCAGTCCAAAGGAATGAGGCGGAGGAAGTGAGCAATCGCCGGCTGCTGCAGCTTGTACTGAACCACACTGTCTGCATTACTGTTCCCTGTAAAAGACTGAAAACACACAAAAACAATGAGGAATTGTTAATTACGTGTCTGCATTATTGCTAGTTGGAAAAATCACATACAAACAGTTCAGCCTAATTGCTTTAAAAATCATATATCTCAAACTAACCACTGCTGTTTCAATAAAGCCAACTAAAGATTGGATTGGTATCTAAATCTTTATTTAAAAAAAGGCTTTGGTTATATTTTATTAAATAATAAATAAAATCACTTGACAAATAATCAATCAAAGAAGAGTGGTTTCTTTGATTCTAGTCTTCTAGTCATCTGTCTTCATTTAATCTCCATCTCAAAGATGCTGCACTTTGTGAAAGCTAAAAGAAACATAAACTGAAAAAAGTTTATTATCAAGTCCTGCATTTAAAATAGTCCTTGAGCATCCAAATTATTACCAGCAAGATGTACAAAATGTATCAAAAATAAAAGTACTGATTATCAGTGTTGGGGCTTACAAAGTAATGCTTTACTGTAATCACATTACCTTTGTCTATAATGCAGTAATGTAACGCATTACTGTTGATAACAGTAATCACATTACAGTTACTAATCACAACTTCAACTATCGGCATAAGGAGGATAGAAAAATAAATCAAACGTCCCTTTTCGTGTTTGCGTAACACTTTTCCAACCCCACTTTTGACATTAGCGCAAGTTCATGAGGATGCAGAAATGGCAGAGCTGCAAAAGACGTCTTTTGAGGGGTGGAAATATTGTATTAGTTTTGCGAAAGTGCGCCTGTGGCGATGTTCTATAGCCTGTGCAGTCTTTTGCTGACTCCGAGGAGGAACAGGTTGTCACGGTTATTAGTACACAGTGAACTATGTAAATCCCAGCATGGATTTGCACAATTTAGGGGGGCTGTGACTGAGGAAGTACAGTGGGTTGCCCACCAATAACAGGGTTGGCGGTTCGATCCTCCAGGTTCATTAACCTGCTTTACACTAAAATCTTCTTTTTTTGGGACTGTGAACAGACAATTGATTGTGTTTCTTTCTGACACTGGCCGGAATGCCTGATGGATCGCTCCCTTCCCATCTCTTTCTATCTCTCCCATCTGGCAATCTATCTTAATTACATCGCTCCCTTGAAGTTGACATGCAGGTTAACTGGTTCTCCCACTGCTCAATAAAAGTGTAGACGCACAATTAACTTATTAATTCCTCGG
This sequence comes from Lepomis gibbosus, assembly GCA_029875015.1. NCBI lineage: Eukaryota > Metazoa > Chordata > Actinopteri > Centrarchiformes > Centrarchidae > Lepomis > Lepomis gibbosus. The sequence continues at coordinate 2,726 of JAPMOB010220337.1, read as the reverse complement.
TAATCATGAGAGAGTAGAGTTGGATCCCCTCATATAATAAGCAGACTACTAACTCATGGCCTTTTGGAACATTTTTAAAACCTCAGCGTAAGATAAATTCAAAATGAAATGATGATAAATGTGAAGCGTCATCAAAATGAATTACAGCCCTTCTCCAGTATACCGTGCCTTTTTCACAAGACTTTCAGATATCTTACATTCATTTAAATCTGAAAACTGTAGTTTTAATAGACTGTAATCTTAAGCTGACAAACAATGAGAATTTTCTAAAGTTTTCTTAAACTAACGACACCACGTATCAGTAACAAGCCCGCTCTGCCAAACTTTCTAGTGTCTACCAACCCCCCTGAAACAAATCCAAGGGAAAGACTACCCACTATCCCTGAAATATTTTACTACTGGAAAAGTATCAGCAAGCAAACTAAGTATTTCGGCTGTCTACAGAATGGTTGCCTCAAGCCATAAAGATGCTACTGAAACTTTTAATTCAAAATGTTGTCTTACCCATTTGCATGGCTCACCTTTCTTCTTTATTTTTCCTTTTAATGGCATAAATGCGCATCAACATATTCTTTATTTAAACCATCAGGTGATGCATTATTTAGTGTATATACCCAACATGTTTCACATTTCTACAGATCACAACGAGGGGGAGGAGACTCAAGAAGACTTTTTAACTTTCCTAATGCCAATGTGCCTAAGGCAAATTAGAGATATGCATGATAATTGTTTTGGGATAATGGGTTATATCTTGCAAATTGTAATCTAATACTAGGTGACGCTAATTTTTTTCTGTATATATCCTGCGTTTTTGTTCACATGGATTCTCAATCAAACCTGACCTCCTCCCTTAGATTTTTTCTGGTGTTGTATAATATTTTCCATCGTCCTTGTCAAGAATAAGACATCATGGGCCATTTAAGTGCTTGAATAAATGACCAATGCTTTTATGCTTTTATGTGACAGATACTGAAGAGGCAGATGAGGAAAGGAGACCCAATCTCATTTACTTCTAGAAAGATGATGTGAATTCTTCAACAGCAGCCTTTGACGAGCAAATAGAGTGAAAGAGACATGGTGAGAGAGATTAACTGTGAATGTGGAGGACAGAATAGTAGAAAGGAAGAAAAGACAGGAGTTGATTCAGTGAGTATCAAAGGGAAATGACAGAGGGACAAAATGAAAGGGAAAGAAAATCTCATGCTGAGAGTAAGAGGGAGATAAGCAGCAGTGTCAGAAAAGGAGAAGAGGAAATAAAGGGGAAGAGGAAATTTGAGAAGAACAGGAAAAAGTAAAACAGAGCACCACTCGTGTCATCATCCCCAGCCTTCCAGGCAGGAGGAAACAAACCGATAAAGAGGAGAGAGACAATAAAGAAAAGATGGATTGCTATATTTTCAAATAGCCACAGGCTTCAGACAAGAGAAAAAGAGGAAAAGAGAAAACAGCATACTTCCTCCCCAGGCTTCAGGCTTCTAAGTTAAGGCAGAAGTCCAGTGGACGTTGATCCAACAGCTCTCCCATCAACTTTCTTCCTCTGATGGACTGTGTAAGCTTGGCGGACTAACACACAGTAGTAGAGAAGCACTTTACATAAACTGTGCACAATCCCAGTCACATTTCAGAGTGTCAGTTCAACATGTTTTTAAGCTGCAAGAAGCCGTTCTCTGCTCTCTCAGAGAAGTCCAGAGATTAGCTGGATTCCCTCCATATGAGGAAATTGCCTCAGCTCCACTTCTAATCAAAGCTCCTCTCTGAACTGCAGTAACAGATGTAGTGTAATCCTGGGTAAATATCCACGCAAAAAGTAGGAAGTATTACACTTTTCCCATGTTTGTCGCACTGCATGTGTTTTGGTATAAGGCTCTCTGGGAGCATGCAGGTGAGAAACTTAAACATCTTTTGGCTCTGCGTGCTGACAGGATTCATCACTGCGTTTGCTTCCTACACAAACAAGATCAAAACTACTTAGTATTCCAGTGGCTGTATACTGAACCATGTTCCATCACTACAGTGGGACAAATACAAGTCCAACACGACACTTGTGTGACGGAAAAACACTGAAGGGGAGTTCTGTGTCTACCAGGAGGTGGGAGGTGACGCTTCACCGCCTCTGCTGTCCTTCTGACTGATTTCTTCATTAATCAGTTCTCCAGGGACAAGCTGAGCCTTTTCCCTTTCGGTCTATGCTGTGCCATGTTTCTGGGCCACTGTTACTCATGATCAGTGGTGGAAAAAGTAATAAAATGTCCTGCTAATGTAGAAACATTATTAGTAAACATGATACTCAGGTGGAAGTAAAGGCATGGTTTAACAACCTTTTTTTAAGTAACAATGTACTGATGGATTGTTGGATTTACTGGATGTGAACTTGAGCAAACACTCATTAGTTAACTTTATAATGAGGAGTAAATTGAGATCAGGAAAGAGATTGAGACATAAAGAAAAGGATGTCAGATAAAGGAGTAGGGCTGGGTATCGTTCAAAGATTTTCGATATCGATACCGATATCGATACCTCAACTTTGATATCGGCTCCTGAACGATGCTTTTTTCGATACCATGTGATGTATATTTTCTCAACAAACGGAGAACCATTGTTGTTTGTATAAAGTAACTGAATTATCACATTAATATCATTAATAGATTATTTTAATAATTGTTCCTTTGAAAAATGCTGCTGCTTGTCAAAACCAAGACATATTTTCAATGTAACATCAGCCTATA
>JAPMOB010220332.1:0-43777 GCA_029875015.1 Lepomis gibbosus | reverse complement strand
AAAACAGGATTTATATACACATATATAATGTGTGTGTGTGTGTGTGTGTGTGTGTGTGTGTGTGTGTGTGTGTGTGTGTGAGAGAGAGAGGGAGAGAACGGTCAAATAGGAAATATTACGCATGTAATTTCCAAAGTGAAGGCTTAGAATTGAACCTACACTAAAAATCACTCTTTTTTTTTCTTCTTGGAAAAACAGACCAATCACAGTCTTCAAAAGATTGTGTCATACATAGCAACGGGGTCAACCCCGCCTCCTCACTAAGATAAAAGTTTTTGTCTTTTCCTTGCTCAGAGTTGCTCTCAGATCAGTCCCTGATTGCTCTTAAGCTAAGACTCCTACGTAAAAGTGTAAAAGTGGCTTTGCTTTGGATCACACTACCTTGTTTCTTAGGACCCACCCTTCTCTGCTTCTGATTGGCTAGTAGTCCTTACCTGGGAACTGCGCATGTGCAACTCCCAACAAAGATTTTGCACAAGTAAGAGTTAACTTTATATTAAAATCCTTTCATCCATTATCCATCTTGCCAAGCTGAGCCACGATTGGCTATTGATACCTAATGACTAAGAAATGTTTCGCTCATGTTAAATGTTCTCAGCCAAGACTGCTGTCTGAATTTCTCTTGTAGTTCCTCTTTTTTCTGTAAGAAATCTCTATTTAGACATCTGGTGACTTATTAAATGTTGCAGAGTTGTCCCTCACTGACAGATATGTGATGACGTAGAAGGAAGACATGAAAAAAAAAGTGTGAGCTACACTAGATGACAACTGCTTAACACCAACCACAGACAGACAACCTTCAATCTCCTGCATGCAGCAAGGTGTTTATACTGCACTGCTTAGAAGGGATCTTTGAAAAAAAAAAATACACTTCACGCTGCCAGGCAGTGCGCCAGGCAGTGCCATAGTAAACACCACCATGTGCTATTGCAAGCCACAGCCAGGATTTGAATCTTCTGTCTTCTGAGGCACAGAGGTACTGGAAAAGGATCTGATGAAGCTCTGAGGGCTAAAAGACAGTTAAAGACTGGCAAAACCACACTGCTAACCACAAAGGACTGGTAACCAGATCTCCTGAGAAAATAACTGTCAAAGAATTCATAGTTGTTTTGGATGTAACATCTGTCATATTATTAATTTAAACCTGAACCAAAAAACCAAAGGTACTACAGAATTAAGTGCTTGATCTTAGCACAAAGGTAAGTTTATATGCTTTTTCACTGTAATAAACTTTTTGTAACAATGTTGATGACAACTGTAACCCTTCAACTGACCTCCTAAATCATCTAGTGGCATTTCAGCACCCTGAGAATTGAGAGGAGTAGTGTCTATGTACTCTATGAACATTAGCAATTCCACTTAACGAATTAGATGAAGAGGCTTGGGTACATCTAAAAGAATAAGCATAGTAATGCATATGAAAAGCCATAGTAAGCACAGTTTTAAAGCTTGAATAACCTTTAGGTTTTCCATACAGGTTTTTTTTTTTATCAAAGATGACAGAACAAGGTCTGATCTCCAGAAGTGATGTCATTTCTGTGACCAAAAGAGAATGTTTTTTTTTATTTTTTTCCAGTGAGAAGTCCAACTTTTCTTTTGCTTGGTCAACAGCTTCATAAAGTCTGCATTGAAAATCACTTATATAAGCCAAGACATTTTGTTCCAGCTTAGTGACTCGCAAGCACTCTCTGCAAGAAAGCCAATGCACCACGAACAGAGTGGCCAAACAGATGTTCTCCTGCGCAAAGTCCTGGCTGCCATCATGACCCATGGCAAACCTTCCTCTAGGGGTGTAGCAGTACGCAAAATGTATGGTTCAGTGGGTATCACAGTTTGATGGTCAAGTTTTGGCACTGCCTGAACTGAGGTAAATTACTTTTCACATGAAATACACAAATGCAACATTGTGAACAGTCAGCACACTGTTTTTATGCATGCTTGCATATTGGGTGTGTAACTGTTGTCAGTCTGTTTCTGCATAACTTCTTTTACAGTAAGTTTCACAAGGACGAATCAAACACTACTTAGGTGAACCAAGTGCAAAAATATTAAAAGATGCAGTAGAGGACTACTTGCTGTTGCCAGCCTTGTGGTGCTTCTACAGCAGTCAAAAGCTCAAGTCCAAACCATTGCACTTAAAATTGGGCCAAATAAATAAATAAATACTTTGACAGTGTATTCAAATTGCACCAAACGCAACACTGCACTCTCCTGGGTCCGCAGCAACACACCTGCCACGTTTGAAGTCGACAGATAGACAGACATTTCTTCCTTTATTAGAGAGATGACGTAAATTAGACCCAAATGGGTGACTCTATGTCAGCATTGGCCTTGCAAGGTTTAGGAGGACTTAAAACAGTAGTAAACAGTAGAGTCCTTTTCAACTCATGAAATTCCGAAATGATGCGAGAGGCTCTTCCCACTCTGGTTTAACATTGGCGTTCACCAAACAGACGACGATTGCTGTATTAGTGGGATTAATTGGACTAGCATGGGCTGACCTCATGCTCTTTCAAAATACTAAGGTGCAGTTAATTTGGAAAGAGAATGTCAACCAAACCAGCAATAGAAAAGCAAACATTCTAGTGGCATTTGTTTACAAGCTCTGGTTTTCTTGTAAATGTATAAAGTGTATCTAAATGAACCAAGTACAAAAAGGTGAGAAAGGAAACTTTTCCACAAACAAACTGTGGATGTGATCTCACCTCTCATCATGTTTGGCTGTGTTTAACTATGCTTAACTGTTTGGACTATGTTCAGCTGGAGTCAGCTGGCAGTACCAGAATATTACCGTAAACCGCAGCACTTTATAACTGTGGTTTGGAAAATTCCATAGCGATAGTGTCCTAGTTAATACTCCCAGTCATCTGTATACTGACCTAAACATCTGTCACTGCCTCTACCACTGTGCTCTAATGAATCAGCCTAAGAGAGTGCGACTTGTATGTTCTTAAATCGTGAGTTCAGTAATTCATGCTGTTTGGTACAGTATCTGAAATGTCGAAGAGCAGAATTCATACTGCTGGTAGCCAGAGGAAGATGATGGCTCAACAAACATCTGCTTTGTATGAGCCAATGACAAGCTCTTTAAACATACACCCACCTACCCACCCACATCTGCTCTCTGTTATCCAACAAGGCCTTACACACAGACAGACAGAGAGACGGCCACAAGCACATACACAGACACACTCTTTGCTTTGTGATTAATTATCAGCCTTGCATAGACAATCCATCATCATGAAAAAAAACACAACAACAAAATGATCCAACATGGACACAGACAGGAAGACTCTGAAAAAAAGGATGAGAAGGACATGGAAAAGACATTTTTGTGACACTTAAAATTCTTGATATTTTGATTAGTAATGTAAAACTGTTATTCTACTACTAAAACAGCTGCATTTGCCTTCTGTGTTCACCAAACAAAGAGCTCAATTCTACCCACAACAGATAGATCAGCCATGTGTCAGTTGATGGCTTGTTGGCTGAGCCTGAAAAAAAAAGTATATCAAATGCATGAACACATGCACATGAACACACACGCACAAACACTCGCATGCATATGCTGTGGATGATAGCTGTACCAAACTTGGTTCAAGTCAATAAGCCAGCAGGCTGGCTAGCCAACTAACTCTGCCCAGTTCTGCTTTGCCGCACTCCTCTGATGATCTGCTGTGTGAGTTGTGAAGTTGTGTGTGTGTGTGTGTGTGTCTGTGTGCGCAAGTGCGCGTCCACGTACTTTTGACTGGCGCCATGCTACTGCTGGGAGCAATTATAAAGACATGAAGCAGATAGTTGAAGATTGCTGTTTTATGCAACGCTGAGCAACACACATGCGTATGGATATACACTAAAATATGTTTTTAAGAATGTCATTTGTTCACCCTGACACTACGTTATTACAATACAATACAGCTTCAATTGATCACAAAGCATCCTGCAGGCTAAGGTTGCGCCTGTCATGCACCAACAAACTATCCTGTAAAGAAAAAACACAGCTGAAATAATTAAAAACACATGATTTTCCCTTTCAATCTTGGTTAATTGTGATTTGTGTAATTTGTGTCAACATTCTCACTCCTTCTCAAGTGTCATAACTTAGTCAAATCAGAACACATAGGCATACAAATAAGCATACATACACAAGGCGTCACACTACTTCCTGTGTACACCACCCAATGGCATAAACCAGAGGTCACTAATAGGCGGACCGCGGTCCGGATCCGGACCTAGCGACCGTCCTCTTCAGACCGCCGACCTACAGCACAACTTCTCTAGGATTTACTGTAATAATTTAATGGCCCGGGAAACTCACAGACCAATCGCATGTGCTCTAATCGTCTCATGTGATGCTGCTGAGGCAATCAAATCTGTTCATTCCAACAGGCATTGCGAGTCTGCGAGTGCAATACACCAGAGACGTTTTAAAAACACACAGAGAGTGAGGAGGCGAATGAGAGACAATATTTCACATGGCTTTTAAATAAGAATGTACAGATTCTTACATGCATGTTCCTCCCACGGGCATTTCAGAACCAGAATATCTCATAGATCTCCAATGGTAGCTGGCAGGACAAACTAGAGCTCAAGAGAAAATAAGAGTGGTAGTTCTATAAGAGGGAATGAAAGAGAAGAGGAGGTATTACAGCTGTTCAGTTGTTATGATGTGTTGAGTGTTTAGTATATAATTGGTTAAGACTACACTTCATCACTTCAAGCTACACTTTATATAATTTTTTTTCCTGAAATTAAACACTTTATTTTAGTTTACTTAAATTTAGAGTAGTTTTTTATTATTATCCCTCCAGTTTGATGTAAAAACTGAATATTGTTGAAATATTGTCAGTTGTTGATTAAAAACATATGTTGATACAACTATATGTTATGGTACTGAATGATAACGCTGTTAGTCGTTATGATGTTCCAGACCTTAGTTTCGGAAAATTTTCTCTAACTGGAGCTCTTTGAATTTTAATAGAATACCCCTGGCATAAACTCTAATCATAGACACGGTCCAAGACTAACTTTTGGGTCTATCTTCCAATGGCAGGTAAAATTAAAAAAATGTACCGGCCAAAATATTGTTCAATCTCAGTATTTTCAGAAACAAACCAAACAATCCCTCAATTAATGGAGAAAATAATCAGCAGATTAATCCATAATGAAAACAATCATTAGTTGTGGTGCGACAAAATAGTTGAAATTGGCTCCACCTCAACCAACTACAACAGTGAAATCCTGCTTTTACATTAATGTCTCAGTAATAATAATTAATTATATAATAGTATTCGGCATTGAATACTTTAAGAACATTTACTTAAGTATTTTTACATTGTGGTCTTTTGAGTACTTTTGAAGTAAAGGATCTGAGTTCTTCTTCCACCACTGCCCCTCTCTGTCTATCAAAAAACTACTTAATAATTATAGGACTTAATATAGTCAGTTACTATTTTTCCATGTGAGGTTAGCACACCCACTGCCTAACTCTGCAGTGTTACCAGCTGAGCCTCACCCTTTAAGGAAGATGGCCTTGTGGGTAACGCGTATGTGATGTAAACTAACAAGTCTGTTGTGGGAAACGAGTCTCTCCTGGTGTGTGATAGTGACATGTCATGTCATTAGCCTAATAAAAGGAGTGAAAATAAAAAAAACATTCAGGGTTAGTTAGGAGAGATTATAAAAGAGAAAAAAGTAACATTACAGTGAGGATGTAAAGTTTTCTTCATGGCACCATATTGGGTGCGAGTGTGTGCACAAGTTTATGTGTGTTTGACTTTCACCAGCAGATGACCTTTAACACAGCCAGTAAAGAGCTTTCGCCATGTGTTCAGCAGGAAGAAAAAAAATGGGAAACGTATACACCCAAATTTCACAACATGTCAGGGCATACACACACAAACTCACAGACATATGGTACATAGAAAACCCACCCCCTAATATCCAAATTCAACTCCACACACTTAGACCGTCCTACACCCACACACACACGACCCGTTCGCTAGAGCGATGAGTCACTCTGCTGGGAACTCCATGCTTTCCCCATTACTACCGACTGGCTGACTGTCCCAACATGCTGAGAGAGAGAGGGGTAGAGAGTTTGGTAGGTAACAGAATGGAGATGAGAGAAAAATGTACAACAGAAAAAACAGATACATTGACCAACTGAGATAAAAGGGTGAGAGAAAGAAGAGCTGAACCAAAAGTGTGTGAAACAGTGAGAGAAAGAGAGAAAGGACAGAGTGAAATCAGCTGTGCACCTCAGTGGTTGTTCAACTATACACAAGGGCACAGTGAAACAGTAAGTTTAACTTCCAGTCACAGCACACTCCAAACCAGAGGAAAAAACGATCGTACGAGAGCATAAAAAGTCATGCCTTCTTGATTACTACTGTCTGACTGTCTGTTGAAAAATGCTGCTGGAAACAGGACAAACAAAGAAGGAAGAAAGACACACAGTAATACTCATTTTCTTATTAAAAGCCTGTCTTACAACTTCACAAATGTACAGTTCATCAAAGCATTTACATTAAGATGTTGTAAACTAAACACTTGGTAGGTCTTTCATGGACAAAGTCTAAATGTAAACAGGAAGTGATCCATTTTATGTCCAGTGTGCCTGGAAAAATGCAAACCAACTGCTGAGTGAAAACTGGTACTTAAGCTTATGAATACAGTTTTCCATAAAACCCCATTCTTTCATTTAACAAAAGAAGCCAAAGTTCTCAATGATAAATTTTGTCTAATAACAAGCAGCTGTACAAGACCATTACCTAAATAAAACTGCCTAAAACTGACACAATTTTGATTAAACCAGAGCTTTCAGGTCAAAGAATAAGATGATAAATCCGACCTGTTCTTGACAGTTCTCTATAGACACATACGCTGCCCTGAAGCCACCTAAATTCATAAAGACTGCCATCGTTCAAGTTTATTGGAAAAACACCAGAACAATGAGCTTTCACACAAACAATATTGAACTAATGAGCTCTTAGTACCAAACAACGCAAATCAAAACCAAATGGATAATAATTAAAATTTAAAAGAAAAATAACCAAAAATGAAATCCTGTGGATTACTCCCTTTGGTACATCTTGTACTGATATGTTTATAGGTAGTGTATGTCAAATGTTTTCCCTTTTCAACTGTGTTAATGCAAAAATAAGTTATGAGCGTGATGAATTTGCATCATTTGACCACAGGGAGTAATTTCCTCCATGTGACTTGCCCTTCTAAATCCTACATTCATCATTTAGGATTTGCTTTTATTTAATTCATTGCAGATTAAGCAATGGAACTGAAAATGAGAGGAGGAGGAGAGGGAGAGGGGACAGAAAAAAAGAGGAAGGAGGAATTAAAGAATGACAGGGAAGGAGAGGAGAGGGACAAAAAAAGGCGAGAGGAAAGTGGCAGGGCAGAGAAAGAGAAGTAGAAAAAGAGACAGTGTTTCCCATATGCTCAGTTATTTGTGGCGGCCCGCCACAATGTCAACGCTGACCGCCACAGATTGATTTTCGTTTTTTTTTTTTAGTAAGCCTATTTAAAATTGTATGTGATTGCAGAGTGCCATAGCGCATTCACGCAGCACTTCCTCTCGCTCGTCTTTCTCTCTCTCTCACTCACCTGTCCCTCTCTCGCTCTCTCTCCCTCATGGAACACCGCTCCACAAATCTGTTCAACACAACGCTGTCAATGTCGGAGACCCGGCTTAAAAAAAGTTATTAGCCAGCATGCAAGGAGCCTGGCTAATAAGGAGAGCCCCACACCACCACCACAGTTTCACTGTCATTCTGTGGGAAACACTGAGAGACAAAACCACTGAACATTATAAAGCAGGACACTCCTAGAGTAGGTACTGAATTCAAACACTTGTATCATCTACAGACCATCGTAAAAGAAAACAGGGAAGAAATTAAAGACACACACCTCAAATAAAACCCATTAACAAGAAAAAAAAATAGAACAAACCTTCAATAAGATGCCGACTTTTTTGTAATAATTGGGCTGAAATATACTGAAAAGACCTGTATGGTCAAAACAGGACACTTGGTATTCTTTCTTAATGTGATACGCACACCTTCTTCTCATTGCTTTCCACATTTTTGCGGCACAAAAGTCACAAACCATCTCAGCTGCAGAGCTTTAAAAATTAAAATAAAAAAAGTTATACAAGCTAGCACTGGTGGGCTACCACATTAATTCCAAACATCAGCGAAAAAACTGCCATTAAATGCTGAAAAAAAAAAAAAGCAAAAACAGTTTTGGTGGCTTGGATTTTATGCCAGTCTGAATCAAAAGCTTTATGACTGGATCAGGGAACAAGATCACACAGTAAAAGCAAACAGCCCCCATACACTGTACGCCAGGCCGAGGCAAAACACACATGCACACGCAGAGGTGAGCTGCAGTGTATACTGTAGGATCAACAGTAGGACTATTCAGTCAAGGCAGACAGTGGGGCAAACAGACCCTATATGTCGGGCTGAAGCGAATACTCAAAAAGCTCATCTGCACTGTTCACTGCAGAATCTACAGTGTGGCTATTCAGACAAAACCAGACAGAGCAAAGACATTTCTTGTGAACTAATACAGAACAGCTAGGAGGAGAGAAGTTGGAGAGATATGAATCGACGGAATGGCCTCTGCAAGAAAAAGTCATCAACAATCTCATTACCGTTTGAAGTATTTGCTGGAAGCAGGATGCAACACAAACTACAACACAGTTCCTTTCAGGATAAATGAGTGACAAATAAAGAGAAAGCCCTCATCGGTCTGTTTGGCTCTGCTGCATGGTGCACATACCGGGCTCACACACAACGGCCTATCCTACCAGATAGTTTGAGATAGTAAGGTCGATAGGAGGCTAATTTACAGTGCACCGCCATGATATGGTTTCAAAGTTTGTTGATTTTTGAGACACTCTGCATTTGTGTGTACGTGTCTTCTGTGTTTGTTTTTATGCGTGTGTGTGTGTGTGTGTCTTGAGTGATCAAGCAGACAGATTAAAAAGCCGGTTAAAGATCAAAGGCAGTGTCAGAGGGAGGGGAGTTTTCAGAGTCAAATCTGCCAAACCAGAAAGCGCTCTACATGATCTCACTAGCTTAAGCATTAGATTTACTCCATGTCTGACAGCTTCTACCAAATACAAAGTGTTAATAGATTATACAGTGTGTATTTATAACTTTACAAGTTAGGTGTTGAAGTTAATCGATTGCAAATTTGTCATAAAGTACAACAGTAGAAGCTGGTCAAATTCTGCATTGGGATCAATTTACCTAAAGTGAAATGCAGGTATGAGACAATTCCCCCTTAAGTTTCCATCCAAATGTAATGCAAATTTGAACCTGAAACCTGAAAGGCCACTCAGCAAGAAGAAACCACTTCTCCAAAACCGCCATGAAAAAGCCAGATTACGGTTTGTAACTGCAAAATAGGGACAAAGATCTTGCTTTTTGGAGAACTGTCCTCTGGTGTGCTGAAACAAAAATTGTTTGGATAGCAGCGTCAGGAAGTTAAAGCATGGTAGCAAATGGGTCTTCCAATGACCCAAGACATACTACCAGAGTTGTGGAAAAATGTCTTAAAGACAACAAAGTCAAGGTATTGGAGTGGCCATCACAAAGCCCTGACCTCAATCAGACTAAACATTTGTGGACAGAATTAAAGTTCTGGTGTTTCCAATCAAGAGGTTGGACAGAAAGACACAACAGATATTCAAAGTTGTTTTTTTCCCATGCTGTTGCTGTCTCCCTCTGTAATGTTATCTAACAGATTAGCCTAATGTTAACCCAGGGAAAACCTTCTATTTGAAAACCGCTTAGACAGCATCCATATGGTCATCAGATATGCTTATCTAATACAGGACACAGAGGCATGCGTCTCCTCACCATTATTGTCTAATGTGGCTTTTGATTTGATACTTTGTCTTATTTACAGTATTTCATCCTTTTATCACCCCTAAAAGGTGTTGTCCTTCAGCCTCTGAAAGGTGCAGACTGTCTGTTTTCTAGTGGAGAGCAGTTTGCTCTATTGTACCTTGAATGAAGGTCAATTAAGCATTGTGTGCATGAAAATGAAGGGTGGGTGCATGCTGCATATTTTCATGCTGCAATATCTCTTGACTGACATCTAGTAACAACTTCAGTTTAACGCCATGTATTTAGCAAGAAGAAACAAATGTGGAGGATCATTTGTTGACAGGATAGATTTTCACTGAACTGCCTGACTCACTGCAACCGACCTTAACACCGGCAACAAAACTGCCTTCAAAAGAACATGCAGTTTAGTCGAAAAATTCCAACAAACTGCAGTCAGCAAACAAGGCCATATTTAGCCAAATCTGATGTACTGTTTATTCAAGGTAAATGTGATGATGTGTGAGCTCACAACTCAGACGTCATTTAAAACAATTGTAACAACCCACAATTTTCAAGCAGTGCCAGTGCAGTTTTTTTTATTTATTAATTTATTTCAGCCTAATTTTTCCTCACTGATTGAAAAGTCTAAACATTTCCAAGAACGTTAAGAGCTAACAATGAACTTTAAATGTCCATAAATGCACAAAAATGTGTCTCTCTTTAGAAAACATCTGAAAAACGCACCTACACAACTTGATTTTAAGAAGAATTATATATATATCTAAGAATGAATCTAAATGAGTCTCTTACTTGTAATGTGATTTTCTTTTTGTACATTTTGTGTAGAGCACAGTTGGAGAGAGGCTGAAAATAAATTTCATTTTCACCACCTGTTTCACTATAATTGTTGTGCATATGACAAATTTAACTTGTTCTAAACAAATTACACAAGATGGCACACGGGTCCTGTTTACATCTGGTATTAACACATAGTTTTTGTTCAAATTGTACCATCATATTTAGCCATATTTCATTTATCACTCACATTTATTCAAGTCCTCTCACTCATTCTTTCAGACTGAGCTCCGTGTAGGTCTGCTCTTCACAGATTATCTTTCAAGCTTCCTCCTGCTTGTGTCACAACTAAAAATCGTATCTACTGCAAACTGACGTAGTTGCTGTGTGCGATGACAGTGAGAACACAATGCATTACCATGTTGTTGCCGAAAGCTGGAACCCGCTATCAGAGAGTTCAGTTCCACCCCTGTTATGCATCTATTCAGAATATAAATGCTGGAAGGACAGAGGACATATTTCTCAAATGAAAAGTCATCAAATGACACCAAGATGACAATACCCAAGATGACGTATGATTGTATCCTGATGCCACCCCTGTGGTGAAGGTTGGTTAGATTTCGCCAACTTAAACTACTTGCCGACAGTTTTCATAAGAATTTGTTTGTAAATTGATAACAAAAAAAGACCTTACCAAATTTTTGGATTTTGGAAATTTTAAGCCACAGTTTACATATTCATCTAAGATACATTGAAAGTCTAGTTTTCATTCTCGTTTACCGCTGTCACCTGCCTGCCAAATCAGATATGATCACCATGCTCGATAACACACGTGTAGACTCCTTTAACACTCCATGAAGACAACAAACACAGCAGAAACTAGGAGGGAGGCAAAGCGAGGCTGGCAGACAGAGTGAGACCGCGAGAAAACAAAACAATAAAAAGGCAGGGGCAAAAGCAAAGGAAAACAGGGAGATAAAAGTTAAGAATGAGTGACAGAGAAGCAAAACTTAAGGAAGAACAGAAGACAGGGGTAATAGAGATGTGTGTTAAACACTAAAGCAGGTTCATACTTATCTTTCATAGACATTCCAACATTATGTCGTCATCACACTCACACATTCACTTTTGCTACTCCAGAGGCATTTTGCTAAATCATAACTGACTGTCACATAATTCAAACAGACAAATCTATCAATTATGTATGACCAGTCCAGTAAAAATAGTCGCCTTGTTGCAGCAGCAGAATTCAAACACAAGATGGTCCACTAAAGCACTCCACCTACACAACTACATAGTATACTTCTCTCTTTTTGATGCATCTCGCACTTTTAGGTACTTAAATGCTGGCTTCACCCATAACTAATAAGCAGTGACTTGTCAATCACAAGGTACTAGAAAATAAACCACAAATGCATTTGTTAAGTGTTTAATGAGGTAATAGATCAAGTGATAAATAGAGTCATTTTGTTATAGACTTCTATACAAACGGACTTCTATTTGCAACCATTGGAGCTGCCCCTGCTGGTTATCAGAAAGAAAGCAGGTTTGAGACACACATTTGCTTTACTTTTCAGAACTAGAGGCTGCATGCACCTCTTATATACAGTTAGTCCATGTTCAGCCTATGTGTGTGCACTGGAGTTTTCAAGTTTGCACATTACACTTGTGTAAGTTGCATGCTGTGAACAATGATTGCCCATGCTAGTTGCAATGTCATAATGCTGCAAAACTCTGCACATACATCATTCTGCACAGTAAAGCTCAAACATCCCAGTCAAGTAACAACACGCAGAACACATGGGGGAGTGGAGGGGGATTTAAAACGTACCATACATTACAAATTATTATGAAAATATGCACTTACGCCAGAGTAGAAAGGACTTGACTCTAAAAATTACTGACAATCTAGTTTAAAATAAATAAATCATGAATAAACATTCATAAATCATGTTTTTAAAGAGAAGGGCTGCAACTAAAAATCCTTTTCATTTTCCAAAACCCTATGTTAACTACCGGTAACTCCTATTCCCCTCCGATCAATAGTCCAAATCCCCAAAATACTCATAGTATATTATACTCATAATAGTTTATTATGATATGAGACAAAAAAAGCATCAAATTGTCACATTTGGGGAACTGGAACCAGTGAAGTTTTGACATTTTTACTTAAAAGAACCAAGAGTGTGCTGATGCTATTGGAATAATTATATTGTTAATAATTCAACTGGGCTCCTTTTTTATTTGTTGCTCCTTAATACTGTTAATGATTGATAATAATAAAATCCGTTTACGCATGGTGAGTGGACATGAACTTTTTTCGGCTTTGGAAGGTTGGCATGTTTGGAGTTAGAGCAGCATTTAATGATGCTGGATAATGGAAATTATCTCTTAAAGCCCCGGTGACAGAATTATCCCCCCTGTCCAAGGTTTAACTTTTCTGGCTTAGAGCCTGGACAGACGTGGTTCAGTCGGGTCAAACCTGGCAAAAGCTAACAAGCCACACTTGTGTCACACAATGTGTCTTTAGTATTTTGTGGCCGTGACTGTTTTGGTACTAATTAGCACTGATAACCTGTATATACGCCAGGACTGCAACTAACGATTGCTTTCAATGTCAATTAATCTGATGATAATTTTCTCCATTAATTCATTAAGTTAAATCAATTAATCTATTTAATCTATAAAATGTAAAAAAAAAAAAAAATGTTAATGAGTGTTTCCCAAAGCTCAACATGATGTCCTCAAATGTCTTGTTTTGTCCTCTACCCAAAGATATTCAGTTTACTGTCATAAAGGAGTAATGAAACCAGAAAATATTTATATTTCAGAAGCTGGAATCAGATTAAAACAGATCAATCAGTTACCAAAGTAGCTAGCGATTAATTTAATACTTGACAACTTATCGATTATCTAATTAATCATTGCAGGTCTAATATAGACTTCACAAAATTCATATATCTGGGAGAAGCATAACAATGAAACACCAATGTGTGGGCTATTTTGTTCAGTACACAGTGAATGTACACAATGGACGCAAAAAGTTACATTTCAAGTCACAAGGTTGACTGGCTGCCAATCTTGCAACGGAGAGAGACATGAAACCACGGCATAACAACTTTATTTACACTTATCAAAGGCAAAAAATAGGAGCTACATTTTTCTTCTTTCCCTTTAGCTCTCGGGTCTCTTCCCTGAAAATGAACACTACTGAGAGGGCATCGATGAACCTCTTCAAATAACAAGATGGTGGATCTATGTGCTCAGCTGCTTTAATTCCATGTCAGCCATCAGGTTCACAAACAGAGCATTTTAAGGATGGCAGTGACGGTAAATATGAACACCTGCAGGGCGGGAGTCAACAGCAAGCAGCCAAATTGCTGGTGCGTTTTTGCCACAGCAGCTTGTAAATCAATCCACAGTGTTCTTCATGCTGGTTTGGCAAGTAACCACTCGTGATTTGGAGGTAGAATTTTATACCGAAGCAATCAATAGGGTGTTTTTCCAGCACAGGCTAATATTCTGCCAAGCTCTAATAATCTCCCCAGTTAGCTGTTTTCATAGTCAACACTGCGCTGGACAGAGTAGTTACAGACTATATGGCTAACCTAATATGTTGCTTTCACGGGCAAGATTGCAGCAATATGTCAAAAGTGAACAGCAAATTTCATACACATCGTCATTCATTTTTGAGATACTGGAATGTTGGTCACAGTCAGACACAAACCTCACACAGACCTCACAGATGGTAAGATGGCAGAAAAAGTCAGTGAACTTCGGGTTTATCTTCCTCTGTGGCCAATAGATACAAATGTTATAGTTTTACTGCAGTGGAAACCCATGGAGGTCCAGAGGATCACAGCACACAACTGCACGGGAAGGAAGCACGCTCTTTAACATTCATCTTTCCTGGAACTTTCTGAGCACACTGTTATTTCAGAACAGCCAAGCTTCACAGTTAATCACCCCAACAAGTGATAAGCGTCCACTGAAGCCGTCAGCATCATCCAGTCCTCTGCTGCTGGCCATTTTCGTCTTTCTTTACATTATCAATCAAGGAATTTTTATTTTATAACATGTTTTTTTCTTAATATAAAGTGTGTGTCATTTACTTCTTAGAATACATTTTCCTGCAGGCAATCAAAGTCACCTTAATCCAGACACAAGATTGCTTTTCTAAAAAGAGAGCCTGCATTTTCATAAGGGAAACCAACCCGGAAACCATTTCTGGACAAAGAGCTACTACTACTACAACTACTCTTAAATGTATTGCTGTTGTAAAATGAAGATACTGTATAATATTGTATCTAATGTCTAATTTAGGGCGTGTAAAATAGGGCTAGGCAATAAAACAATAATGATAATTATCGCAAAATCATTTTCCTCAATAACAATATAACAAATGTTCAATAAATGTTTGATTTAATTCATTTGAGTCATGAACAACTTAGCACCTAATTTTTCTATTAAGAAATTCATTTTGTTGAGAAATGGGACTGAAAAAAGATTTTACTTGCTTTTACTCATGCATATTTGTTAAAAAAAAGATTTTATCATAATTGTTTTAAATGATCTGCCTCATATTTGTTAAGTAATGCACTGTTTGGCAGTGTTGTCATGTTCTCACCATAAAGAATAATTTAAAACTGCAGTTTACCATTTGGTTTCAACTTAACACTAACTTGAAAAGAAATAATGATTAGACATTTACCTTGATAATTATGAGTATCGACTGTTGTGAACTTTTTAATTCTGGTAATATGTTTGGCCATATCCACCATCCCTATTGTAAACTAATACCAACCTTCCAGTTGGTCTGAAAGGCCAACATCTATACATCCACATATTTTATAAGCAGAGATGTGTGCTACAGATTAATTTTTGTAATTTATTTGTAGCTTTGGCAATATTGTTGTTTTACATTCATGCCAATAAAGTTGAACAGAATGGAACTAATAATGTAAATAGTCGGCAAAGAAGGATGCAGTCTACTACTACTATATAGCTAAAGATATAGACAATAACCATGTTCAGGAACAATAAAGTTTGAGCTCATCCTGTTTAGGAATGGATCCACTACGTAAGCGCAGCTTGAAACTTCATACTCCTGCAGCTTCTTCCCTTTCAGCTGCTTTGGTGGCACACAAACGTAAAACAACAAAAATATACCATCACCCACCCTGATAAAGTCTTCTGGGCTAATCAGTAACAAATATGATGACTTAATTTGCCCTTAGTAGTGCCAAAGACAATATGTCTGCAGCCAATGAATAGGAACACTGCTGTTAAAGGAGTGAATAAAGCAGAAAGGGGTTGTTTCATATCTAAGGTATTTATCCATTATAACATATGATATATGTGACAACAGGCCAAATGAAAATAAAGTGAGATAATGTCATCTTTCCAGTTTCAAAAATGGTGTCTGCTGGCAAAAAAATCTAAAACAGATTTGTGATCAGCTCCCATATATTTCAAAGAGCGAGTACAGCGCTTCTTTGCAGAGCTGCCATTATGTATCAGACTATCATGCACCCATCATAAAGTAGTTTTATGTAGAACAGGCAGAGCTAGCACTGATGGCAGCATTAGATTAGTTAGGAAATCCCTTATTGTCTAGCAAATATTACACTTTCATCCCACTATCACTATCCTTATTGGTCAGTTGACCTCAAAAGAAGCCACAGCCCCAAGCCCCACTTTAGTGGCTTGACCTTGTGGCTTGGATCTGTACGAACTGTAGCACATGTAGACAATTACAGGAGAGAAAAAGCTACAGTATAAACAAGCCAGGTTGGGATTAAATAACTTACAACTCTTTCTCACAGACAAACTCCTCAAACGCACTGAAAAATTGAGCAGATCTCCTGGTAAGTATGAGCAGGGATAAAGTGCATAAACAGCAGCACAGAGGAGAAATACCCCACTCTAGGCCCCTCAAAGTTGGTTTAATATCAAGAGCTGTCTCTCTCTGTCTCTCTGTCTCAAACAAACACACACACACACACACACACATACACTCCAAGAACAGTATGGCCTCAGACCTGGCAAGGAGCTCTCAAGTTCTTGGAGCTGCCTTCTCTCTAATTTAAAGTTGATTGCCGTGGGCTCTCTGTGTGTGACTAGTGAAATATGAGTGTGGAGAAGAGAGTACGGAGGCTTGGACTGCGTTTAGCTCTGTGTGCTTGTGATTATACGAGTGTGCATGCACAAAAGTATGGGACTGTCTAAGTATGTGCCAATGCATGTATATCTGCATGCATGAGTCTGTGTGAAGGTCTAAGTGGAGCCTGTGCATACTTGTGTGTGTGTGGTTTTTGGCCAGAGCTAGTGCAGGGATTGGACTGCCAGTGGGAGCTGTCTGCAGGGAATCATACGGAGCAGAAGGCCAGCTGAATAACAGTACCTTTCTCAAACTAAAAGAAGGTGTTGGGAGGAGAGTTTCACTGAACTGAGCTGTACTAAAAAGTGAACCGAAACAGACTAAGTTAGACTAAAAGTCTGTAGGTCTTTATTTATCAAACAGCATAGTTCTGGGCTTTTCTCTGATTGGTTATTCCTCTGTGAGCGTTCAACTGTGTGATAACTTGAGAGCTACTCTTAAAAGTTACTCCCACAATTAACTCTAACTAGAGGTAATTCTCCTGATGATTGCGTGTACAAATAACTTATTTACCCAAAAGTGGGCTTTCTAGAGTCATCTTAAGTGTTATTCTCACTCGCAGCAAAAGTGGCAAAATGTGTAGATAGTCAGCCATGGGTATTTTATTTTTCAAAAATACACCACAATTTTCCTTTTCTAAAGACAGTATACTTGGGAATCCATGGGTAGGCTAACTTCCCTGAGGTAAAAACCAAGGTGCCAAGTGTCTCTCATTTTTCTTACTGCGTGTACAATTAGTTTCACAGTGTTAAAGTCGTCAAGACAGTGGATCAGCGGATGTTCTGCTAGACAGTTTTAAAGCCAGCTTTCTTTGATGTAACATAAATTTGACCAGCTAGAGATTAAAAACTAAGGAACACCTTCCTGATCCAGCCACCCAGCCTGTGAAGTGAAATCTGTTAACAGTAAACACTGTTGTAATTGACAGAGATACTGCAGGGAGTGGCCAGGTGTTTGGCTCTTCTCTCAACAGAGCCCATATTGACTCTAGCTAAAACGAAACAACAATCTCAGCCAGTCTCTTACTGCATAAACTCAGGTGCTGAAGTTAAAGTAGCTGGATGGATTTTAAAGCAACGAAATAAACAGAGATCAAACTGGGAAAGACTGAAAACCTGGGCCACATTGACACCAAGCAAGACTGGCTGAAGTAAATATGTCTTTCTGTTTAACTGGCACAGGGGAGTGCGGGAGGTAAATTGCCTCCAACTGGTCAACAGACAGCCAACAAACTACGGTCTACGAGTATGAACTCTTACCAGCCATTTCTCAACCAACCAACAGAGACAAGCCATTTGTCTACAAAAGCAGGACAGATATAAAAATGTCATTTCAGTCCATTCTGATTGGGCCAATTAAATTGAACAAACTGATAACACCCTGAGCAACGGCTGACCTTACACAACACATTTAAGTCAAGTACTATGATGACTCAAAACTGAAAGGCAGACTTTATGACATGAATGAAAATGTCCTTCAGTGGCCTTGACAACAGGTGCTCTATACACATTATTTCATCTGCTCACTGGATTGTCTCTTTGAAGCATCACAGACCGGCCTGGTTGATAAACAAGAGCATAAGCTGACGTCACATCACAGGATTTGTGGGTACAGCTCAAATCCTGTCACGAATACACAATATGTAGTGTTACAGAGTGATGCAAGAACACAGATCACATTTTTAAATCTTCCTCCTAAACAACTTAACCTTGACTTTCTTAGTGGCTTCAAGCTATAGAAGAGTGGTATTCCCCTTCACAGCATGAACTTTGACCCAATTCTCAAAATTGGGAGAAATTTGAGAAAGGGCTACTTTTGAGAAAAAGAACTTGCAGCGTAGCCTCACTGTCTCCTTCCACCACCTACCTTCCTTCTCCTACTCCTGAGACGCCCCCAGGCTTTGCCTTTCTGCTCCGTCTGTTTGCATTCCTGTTAAGCTCTATTTAAAGGCTTGATCACTCCACTGGCTGGAGGAATGCACATCTGTAGTGAGACCCCCTCCCACTGTCCCTGTCTTTTTCTCTCTCTCTCTCTCTCCCCCTCTCTCTCTCTCTCTCTCTCTCTCTCCATCTGTATGTGTGTAGAGTTATTTGTTTCTAATTGCGGACTCGGTGCATTAACCTTTACTGGTGCCCCGGAACTATAATAATTGTTCATATAAATATACAAAAGGAAAGAGCAGGATGAAGACTAATGTTGTTTATCACACCAACAAGTGCTTTTGGATGACTCACGATTTCAGCGGCACGCTTCATCTAAGTGTATTTCTGTGCATGTGATGGAGAATTTGAAGCAAAACAAGTAAATGACAGCCAAAGTAACAGCAGTTCTTTTATATGTGGAGCTCTCTACCTTACTTTCCCGAAAAAATACAGTGTTGGAGTCTATTTTTGTGTGTATGTTAAATTACTCAAATATCCGAGGATTTTTGAGTAATTTAACTCTAATAATGTAATAAATTTTAAATGAAACCACATTTCCTCAATAATATCTGATAATTAGCTTGAGTGCTGCTCACAAACAAAAGGGCCAACATGTTTTAATCCGTTTTTTCAGTGATGAAAACAGCCTATGTTCAGTTTATCTAATAATTATCACATATAATATTAGAAGAAATTATTGAAATATTTAATAAAATATTGCCATTAATTTATGTAACATTGCTGGAGGCATATAATTGGACATATAATTAAAAGACATGTTATACAACAACTGTTCAGGGAGCTACACAAGCTCAAGAGGGGCCAACGTACATGCTAGCAGCATGACACACAGCCACTGTGAATAACACTGTTACATTTCCCCTCTTCCCTCCAGTCCCGTCACAGCGTAGTAAGGCGGACAAACTTTTCGCCCCCCAAACAGACCGCTTCCCAGCCGCTAATTCCCTCCTCCCCGGTTTGAACAGTTTAAATAACCAAACGTACCTTGGAAAAATGTCCCCGAGTCAAACAGGCATTATTATGTTGTCGCCTTCCATGGTCGGGACTTCGTCTAGCTGTTCTTCTGCTCCCCGGAGAGAATGGAAACAGGCTAGCGGGGCAGGCGAGCAGTAAAGTCGGATAACGAGGAGGGGATGAAGGAGGAGGCCAGACAAGTCGGCCGCCGCCTCGTTGGAGGAGCCGGCTGTCAATCACCCGGCTGAGTGGGCGGTTCCTAATAATAAAGGGATTATAGAGGCTGAGCTATCAGCACTGATCCCAGGTCTGGTCTGAGGTCTAAGGAATGTGACATGGAAAAGGATTATGATGGTTTTGACATTTGCATTACGTTTCAAGTGTAAAAATGAATACATCAGTGCAGTTTTAGTTCATGGCAAAATGAATGTGCTAAATTACCAAACTATTTATGATACTTGAGATGAGAAGATACTTAACTGTATCTTCAACCAAGTCCAGTTGCCCTTGATTTTTGACCCACCTTGGATTCTTGACTATTTGCCTACTTTTAATTTTATATTTCTTAATTTAATTATTAATAATGAATCACCAATTTTATTCAATTTGGATCAGGCTCATTTCCAACAATGTGCAACTTTTTGTTTTCTTGATGGCTTTTTGTTTCAGTTTAAGGAGAGGGTAGGGAAAAAATCTGGTAGGCCTAATAGTAAGTGCCAAGATTCAGCATGATTATGTACTGCTGATTTGACATGAGGGACATTGTGTGTAAACTGTGTATTCTGCCACTAACTGTATATCTACTGTATGTATACAAAGGCCCCCGAAGATAGCAACTATAGTAAACAAATGCTGTTTTCCTTGACCAGCTTACTAAATAAAACAGATCACGATTGCCTGTCAAATAGATTACCTTTTTCATAACAAGTTGCATCAGTCGGTATATGGAGCCATTAATACAAATCATTGAATATTATATATTTGCTCAGTAAAACCCTAAACCCCTTAGCGTGAGGACATGGGTGGGAGCTTTTCCTGGTTTAACACAGTGATACAGCTAAATTCTGAATTCTACTTCATGAGACGGGACCCTGATTTATTTATTTATTTATTATTTATGTAGCTTACCTGTTTTGTGATGAGTACAGAAACACATTAAATCCATTAATGGCTCCTGATGCTCTATGCAGCAGCAGGCAATAAATTGGATGACAGTAACATCTCATTATCCAAAGCAGGGACCTTTAATCCTCCCTGGTGAATGTAAATAGAGAAGGAAAAGCACATTGTCAACACAGTCTGATACAACACTACAGGCTCAAAACTACCATAAGACAGAAACAACACCTCTCTGATACATTGTCACCAGAAACTGAGGGGGTTATGCTTCACAGAGGTAAGATTTATTGCGGGGCTGTCATATTGGATTGCTTCAATAGTGCAGGTGTGTCCAATAAACTGGTATCTGAGTCTATACTGCAAGTCTTCTGTGATTATGACACATTTCAGACAGATGTTACTGTTCATTATAATGCCATCATGATATAAGAAAAATGCAAAAAAAAAAGGTTAAAACTATATACTGTACATTTAACAACATATATGACTCTAAAAGATCAGTAACCTTAGAGCATATGGTTTTTACCACTGCGCATTACTGTAACCAGGTTTTTGTTTTAGGCTGTTCATTTGACCTTTCACCCTGGACAAGAACAAATTGGATGAAAACTAGGGCGGTTGGAGTACGGTCTGCTCATCAGGAGTACACTGACATTCATTATTCCATTGAAAAGGGGGATTTCCGATCTGAACAATTTGAGCCAACCCCTTAATGACCCTGACTTGACAGTTGCAGCTTGGAAGAGTTACAGTAGTCTCATTAGAAACAGTAGAACATTGACTGCCAACCAGGCCTAAAAGAAAATTGTCCTGTCATGTTGATTTTTCAGTATTTATTTAGATTCTCTTAAAAAACATGTCTGTTTTGCCCTTTTGGGTACCTGTGCAATTTAATGTAATTGAGCGTTGCATTTAGTATAACCAGGCAATAAGCACAATGTTTTCAAACTCTAAAATGTTAAATTGTTTTGTTTAGGCCGTGTCAGAGTGATGTTTATTCAAATCCTCTGTAAATTTTGTGTTGTTGGACTAGACTGCATCTCCTCCTTTTTTTCTGACCGCTTGTCCATCTGGGTGCTTCTTTTCTTTCACTCTGTCTTTTTGTCTGACACTGAGTTTATCTCGCCCGTCCATCTGCCTTACTGTTTGAGCCAACGTACCTGTCAGTCTGCTCCCATCTGCCTCCCCTTTGTCTCACCTTTCTTCTGTCTATGCTTCCTCTGCCATAGCTGTTGGGAGACTTTGTATATGATTTAGCTATCTCTGTTTATGTTGATTTCACTTCAAACTTTTACTTCATTCATCTTCCACTTCTCTTATAAGAGGATGTCTGAGTCTCGTCACATTAGTGATTATGGTTGTTTCGATCACGCTTTTGTAAAGCTTTAAACAATCATCTTCCGCTTCAACATTTACTTTACAGTAACATTTTGTAATGCTTCACAACGTACTGTATGTTGGTCATCTTTTGTTGTCTGACAACATCCTTAGCTGACTTGTTTACAGTTCCTTTGCTTAAGATCTATCATTTTGACATTTTCCAAAGTAAATCACCAGTCAGGAGTAACTGTCTTGTTAAAGGACACGGTGACTATTGAGGAGAATAAACTATTGAGGAGAATGAACTATTGAGGAGAATAAACTATTGAGGAGAATGAACTATTGAGGAGAATAAACCGCTCATAATGTGAACTAATTATCTTGAAGCATCTCTGTTACCAACTGCTTGTGCATTCCCTGGCTACAAAATTGCAGCGATTTAGCCTTGACAACCACCTGTTGAATTGTGTGATACGATGTTGCTTCCCTCTGCTGGGCATTTAGACTCATTAAATGCTGGAGTCCAAACTACTGGGAGAAGAGTAGAGTTTATGTGCACAATCACAATAGCCTATCAGTACACACACAAACACACACCAGAAACATGCATCTGATTTTTCCCCTTGCAATATCTATAAGGAATGTGATTATTTTGTATATGTATTTAAATGTATATGTATGTTTATAAAGGGGCATAGCACAAAATGCTAGACCCTGTACTTGGGCATTCTCTATGGTCCCCTCTTCACATCCACAGCTATTCATTTTACCATCTTTGTAGGCCCTCCTCATATGAGGCCCCTGTATATCAGTCCCCTTTTCCCCTGCTTGATCCTGTTTACTGATAAGACTATGAATTACCTCTTTAGTTCGATTTAAGTACCATAGCAGCCCCTGCTGATTTCATGGATATGTCCAGTGGGACAGACAGTATTGAAAGTTGCTCTAGCTTTCTGTGTTAATAGCCTTGAACTGGAATCCCATCCACTTAAAAAAGCACTTATTCTTTAGTCACTGTTTCATAAAAGTCTGTGTTTTAATCCTGCCAACTAACAGACAAAAAGTTATTCATGCTATCAATGATTCCCAGTGTCAAGACTTAGAACTGAGAGTTGAGGGATTGGAAAGTTCTTCAAAATTGAAATACCTCTACCACATACAAAAAATACTGTAATTTTTACTGATAAAAGTGAGCGTGGTAGTGTTTGGGTTCCGCAAGTAGCTCACCTGGTAGAGCATACCATACATCAAGGCTGAGAAAGAAAAAAAAATCCTTAAAAAAAGTGGGTGCGAGTACTTCATAAAGCCTGTCTAGAATGACAGTGTTCATTGATAAGGGTGGCATGTGCACAATATTATAAGGGCATGAGCTTTGTGTTGAAAAGTGGTGGGGACATAAGGGAATAGATTAGGGGCGTGATGATACACTTGGGTCACAATATGTAACAATGCACATGAACAAGAAGAGAAGAGATTTAACAATATTTTGAAGAAATAAGAAATGCTAAAGAAATGAGCGAGGGGTCTGTGGGTTCTCCCCCAGAAAGTAGGAGCATCAAACACAATTTCCTGCATTCTGGAGATGTTTTCTGCTCCAGACTACAGTGGAAATGTCTTTATTTATATGAAGGAAAACAAAAAAAATAAGCTGGCAGGAGACAAAAAAATATAACAGAATATAATGCAGTAATCAGCAGTTTCTTATTTGTTTAAATTCCATTGCGTGTTATTGTGCAAATTAAATGCAAATGAATGCTTATGATGCTGTGTGAAAATAGGTTAACTGTTTGCCAACAGCCTTCACAACTTGGGCTGTCTGTCTATCAGCTTGTGTGGAGGTCTTCTGTCCCCTAGTGGTTATGACCAGTGTTTTCTGAGTTAAAATTACACACAATTACACTACAATTACTTACTGACAATTAGTAAGTAGTTATTTATTAGAATGGAGGAGCACCATGCATTAGTGATTAGTTAACCGTCACTATGATTAGAGTCAAAGGCATCCTAAAAATCTCACCCTTCCTGTCTGTCAGTTCTTCACATCTTAATAAATGAAGGCCCCTACCAAGAGAACACCCAGTTCATTCCATCCATTCAGTTTCACTTGCTGAGATTTCTGCATTTATTCACTGCTAGCAGAGAAGTTTAAATCCTTTATCACATGATAACAACTGCACCTAGAACTGGTGCGCAATGTGGTTCTGCAGTGACACTCTGCCTCATGGCAGTTTAAGTCAGCTCTCCACAAAAGTGCCATGTTCACTGATGTCAAGAAACTGACAAAATGTCATGTGCATATTAACGTAGACAGATCACATTAGCAGGCTACACACCCAAATAACACACATGAATGCAAACACACAAAGAGCATAGATACACCAGCACACACACACACACGCAATGTAACACGTGACACTCACCCACACCAACCCTACCGCCCCCTCTAATCTAATACACACACATCAAAGCTGCTGATGGTTCTCAAATCCCTACACAGCGTCATTTTCAGGCAGTGGGTGGGTGTGGCTTTCACTGGCCTGCTAAACATACCAGGGCTTAAATGCTGAACAGCCACTGCCTTTTACTAACGACAGCCTCCCTTTTCTTCACTCACATTATTTCTCACTGTGTGGCTCACTGTTGCGCCTGCACTCACAAGGTAAAGTCCTATTTATTTTCAGTGTCAGAAAGGTGAATAGTTGTAATGTTGTTTCTCTCTTATTTTTGCACTTTCTGGCTTTATTGTATTGGTTTAAGTTGACTTTTTATTCACTAACTATCTTCAATGTCTATTTCTCTGTGGACCCAGACGCCACTAGTTTGCTGCAAACAGTGATAGGATGTTTACGAGTTGCTAAGTGTCCCGCTCATCTGAAGGTTTTTGTGGAGGTCCTTCTTCTACCACTCCTTCCCTTGTGAAGAGCACAGCACAGTCTGGCAGTTAATAAGTGAAGATGTCTCTCCCGTTCTCAGTGCTGATATGTCTGTCAGTTCTCCAGCTATGTGTGGGCGAGCGCGTGGAGGAAGTCATCACAACAAGTAAGTACTGGTATGGATAAGAAATTGGAGTATAGACATGGGGGTTATAGAGAAGCAAGCGAGATAAAAGAATAAATTGATAATCTTTCTGACTAGTTTCTTTGGAAGAACAGACAGTTTAGCTTTCTTTCTAATATTCTAATATTTAACATATCGTGTAAAGCATGTGGGGATTATGTGGACAGTTTGAGAAGAGTAAATAAATAATGATACAGCTGAGAATAACTCTTTTATATATATGAAAATAGAAACAGTATTAAAAAGACATGTTATACAATGACTATGCAACAATGACAGCAGCGTAGGTGTCTGTGTCAGAATTATGACTAACAGTCTAAAAACCAAACTAATTGAACTATTGTTGCGTGTGTGCGTTGCCATTTTCAATACAAAAATGAAACAAACAAAATGTTTTTGTATATATCCTCTACCCAGAGGAACCATAAAATAAAATACACAGAAATAAATTGTACACATGAAAGCACTTTAAACTAAAGAGAAAAAAATCTCAACATAACAACAACAAAACTGGGTGACAAGCTAGTTTGTTTCCATCAGCTGAAATGCTGACATCTGATCACTGCTAATGCAGCCAAACAGGAAAAGTGCAACTACCTGTAATACTGAACAACATGCATCAGCAATTATTGATTAGACTTATTACTACTGCAAATGACCTTGGCTCTTAAAAGTGTCAAATTCAGCAATAAAGTAATTTAACCTTAAAAGAAATTAAAACAAAAACAACAAATAATACATTATTGACCATTGCTGTTAACCATCACTCTGTTTAGAGTGAGAGGCATTGTAAAGAAAATCACCCTTCCTGTCTGTCTGTCAGCTAAATCTTTATAAATAAAGGCCCACACCACTAGAACACCACTTCGCTAATTCCACTCAGTTCTATTTGCTGACATTTGTACATTTATTCACTGCTATCAGAATAGTTTAAATCCTTTATCACACAATAACAACTGCACTGCACATGACGTCGATGTATCTAGAACTGGTGTGTAATGTGGTTGTGCTGTGTGCTATATTTTGCACAGTGACACTCCGCCTCCCAAAAGGTGTAACCAGCTGAGTTTGAGTCAGAGCTCCACAAAAGTGCCTTGTTGACTTGTGTAAAGAAACTGACAAAATGCCATGCACACATTAGCGAGGTGCACACCCACATAACGCACAGACAGTGACTCCCTACTCCTGTCTGGTTGGGCACAATGAGTCAGAAAGTTTGGAATAGCTGGCAGTCAAAGGAAGTCGTCCCTGGTCCGATACTTCATTTGTCAGAGTGGAGCTCAGTTTGGGTGTGTTTGGGAAAGAAAAATTATCCATCAGTTCCAACATCGATCAATTGTTATCAAGACATTTCAATAACTTAAAAAAATGGAATAGAAAAGTCAAGAGATGAGTAAGGCCATTAGAATCAGCCTCTACAAACCATGAAGTTTAGGGCAATCCATCCATTATTTGTTGAGATATTTCAGTCTGGATCAAAGTGGTGGACTGACAGACTCACCAACATTGCCACACCTGGAGTTACACCACTATTGGTGTGGATAAAAACTGCATCAAACAAAACCAGGATAACTTTTGATTGACCAGGCTGCCCAAAGTAAAAAGACTATTTAAATTCTGTATATCTTTCCATGAGAAAACCTGCTTTATATCATTGGCCTGATGACTGAGGCTTGGTCTGGCAGAGTTGTGAAGTGGGTTTGGCAGTGTAAAACAAGCGTTAGTGTAAAACTGGCTGAATCCAGGGTTTGGTGGTCTTACAGTTTCCAAGTCCTTGACTGATGTTCTGGACTGACACAGCAAATTTTCAGGATGAAGGAGCATAAAAACCCCAAAGGGAACACACGCAACCATAACATTTAACAGTGGACTGATTGTGTGTGCCTGTGTGTGAGTGTTTTATTGCAGTCAGTGTATGAGTATATTTGTATGGGTGTACTTTTAATTGCACAGGGTTAATAATGTACCTGTATGTGTTTCATTGTATTATGTTGTGCCACTTTGATGGTCTGAAGTACATGGCACTTAATCATTGTCGTCACATCTATAGCCATCGTGAAATGATGTGAAATTTATCTTGTGTATGTGTTTCATTTCCTCTTAGAAAAAGTGACTCTTCTGGGTGGCTGGTCTAAGAGGAGTCCGGAGGCAAACGATGTTAAGAATGCAGCCCAGCATGCTGTGGAGATGTTCAACACACACTCCAAAAGCAAGAAGATGTTCAAACTGGTCTCCATCAACGCTGCTCAGAGTCAGGTTAGATTCATCTTTCAGAAACAAAAGGAAGGCTCATGCAACACACCGTGTCACCACCATGTAATCCTACTGCAGTGTCACAACATCCAATAGTTCTGTCCTCTTTTCCGCTCAACTTATTAGGTGACCAGTATGATCAACTTTAAGATTGATGCAGTCCTGGGAAAAACCAAGTGTCTCAAGACTGAAAACCATGCCTTGAACAGCTGCAGTTTTGTGAAAAAGGTAAATCCGTTTTGTGTGTCTGCGTTTGTATGTGTTTATAGTTTTGTTTTAAGTTTTGTTCAAACGAGCAATAATTTTTTTGGCGCATCCATCCTCAGCTGCGTGTGTTGCACTCAACATTTACATTCATGCTTTTCTGTCTTATATTATTTCACAATACAAAAGCTGAAATTGCCTACTGCTTTTCCCAGTAAGTTAGACTTTGGAGCTGTCCTAATTTCTATGTAATGCCTGTTGTTGTCTTCCCTCCGCAGCAGCTGAAGTGCCACTTTGAGGTGACTCAAAGCCCCATCAGCAACAAACATGAGCTGCAGGGACACAGGTGCAGGAAGCTTCCCTCTTTGTAGTTAAGCTTTATAGCTGTGACTACCTTGTTACATTTTGATACAATATTTTTTTTCTGAATAAAAGTTTTGCAGCTGCTTTTAAGCGGTGGATACATGGAATGATAGACTTATGACGACACATTGTAGTTTCAATAAAATTAGTTTGGAAAAACTGGCCAACAGCAGATGTTGATTTTTGTTACAATGTTGTGAAAATTATCTGGGGCTTGAGGGTTTTTTAATAATATGACTTAATAATTAAAATCAGGTAAAAAAAATACATGGTGATTTTGATATTCTGTTCTCATACAGTATCTTGGGAAAGCAGATTTGTCTTAATTTGTTTCTTTCAAATGTCTGAAAAGAATGATAAGAGAATAGTCATAACAAAGAACCCAGCCTATGTTCAACCTGCATTGTGACTTCAGAGCATTAATCTGTTCTCAAAATTCAAACCTTTAAATCCTGGCCAGCCTTTTTGCTTTTTGCTGGCCAGCAGTAACTGTAAAGGTTCCAGTTTTCCTTTTATACAGCCAGAAAGAGAGAAATTGTAAACAGACTTGCTGTAAATACGATACATTGACCCCTAAGCTCTAACCGGAAACTCCATGAACTTTTTCAGGTGGCGGTCAGGCAAGGCTTGAAAAACTTTAACTTAAACGCTCCATATGTGAAATGGGCATGTATACGGTACATACGTGGACATGGCTGATTTCATAATCAGAAAGCGCTGATAATGCATTGGATCATTTGATGGACAAGCTGCTCTTCTTTACTGAAGTCATTTGACCGAAATGTTGTTCAGTTACAAAAGACCTAATCCACTGTGAAAATGTAGCTTATCCTGACTGATGTGAACTAACCAAAAGTTGGAGGTTGTATAACTGTTTTCAGTATATAGATTTTAACAAAGAAAGAATAAGTTTCTCTAGGTTCCGAATTACCTACAATAATACTTTTTATTACCGTGATTGTAGGTGTTGTTCACTGAGCAGAGAAGATTATTTTCTAAATTTCAAAAGAAAAATAACCTCTTTCCTCAGTTTTAAAGCTCAATAGATATAGTAAAATTTTATGTGGTTATGTACCACTTTGGTAAAAGTGAAAACTGTAAATGGAGCATGTAGACGGAATTTTCTTTTGAGATGGGGATTACCCAGCCAACATCTGTGGATCTCGGCCAGAAGTTGAAAAGTTAAAGCCACGCCATGCCACATGCTCTTTTCATTTCTGAGCATTCTAGTTTGGGCTCCTTGGCGGACATCACATGGAAACTCTATCCTTCATTAAAACAACCAGTCGCCATTAATTTTCATTTGGTCATTCATCATGTCAGCGGAAAATTACACTGCGTATTGGGTAATGTGAGGCTGTCTGGTGGGCTGGCAAGGGTTTAAAACGTCTTTGCCACTAAACAGCCCTGGCAGAACTGCTCCCTCCACACCACACCATGATTTAACTATTAGGATGACAATGTTTTCCACTCGTAAGCAGTTTCCTGTTTTACACACATACACAGGGTTGGAAAAATCTCCTTGTTCAACTTTGTCTGACCGATTCATACATATTGTGTATCGGCTAGTTTTTTATGGCTGCTCCATTTGAACAAATATAAACAATCTATATGTTTTGTGAATTATTTTCAATATATTTCCCTAACACTCAGCGTGATATCTGTGGTATCTTTGGAAAAAGGTTTGGTTGCCCAAAGAGAGTTTGTAATCAATGGAGCACCAGCCTCTCAGTGAGGCTCTGGTAATAGATGTTTGGATCAACAGCTATGTCAGGGAAGCGGGTAAGGTAAAATGACCTTTACTGGTCTCCTCTGAGAGCATCAGAGGCCAGCAACAGACAATCTGTCAGCAAAGCCTGACAAACACACAAGGGATAAGCCAAGCAGGCAAAAAAAAACAGAAACAGGCAGGAAATATAGAAGAGCAGGTAAACAAACATAGTTGACCCCCATTGGTTTGTAGTCACTTTGAAGCCTCAAGTTTGGCATTTTGGCTGTTGCCATCTTGCCACCATATTTAGACAAGATGGTGGACCTGGTCACACTGTATTGAAGAAGACTTGAAACTTGAGACCACAACCTTTTTAGGAAAGTGTTTATTGAGATACTAAATCAGGTGAGAATGCGGGTCATTTTATCATAGACTTCTATACAATCTGACTTTTTTTTGCAACCAGTGGAGTCGCCCCCTGTCATAAAAAAGCAAGAGTCTGGCAGAAGTGACAATGTCTAAAGTCAAACAAAATTATATCCAGATTATAAGTTCATTAGGGTTATACTTTCAAATTTCCCATAATGCATATAACAAAATTGGAACAAATACTATTTTATTGTTTTCTTTCTTTAATTATGTATTTATATATTTTGGTGCAAAAGGGACACTACTGCCACAAACCCAAAGGAATTATCCATGCTGGTAGTCAATTAAATTATTTACATTCAAATTGTATTAATCATTTCATACATTTGGGTATGTATGTTGATTAATTTATTTACTATTACTAACCTTTGAAAAATACTTGTGGTATACATCACAAACAGAGAGCACAAAACAGAATAGGTCATGCTGGTCCCACAACTCATATTTATTAAAATAACAACAGTGATTTACAGTTATTTACAACAGCATCTTACTTATTTTACAAACTTTAAAAAATGAAGGAATACAGCAAACATTGAGGTAAGTGACTCAGTTTGTAAGACTTGAGAAAGTACCATGTATTTTGTTAATTCTTTGTTGTTCATCTCTAGTGTTGTCATGTGGTATGTTCCAAAATCATCTTCACCTTTATGTTTCACATGCAAACCTTTGCATTGTTAACTGTGATTATGAAGTTAAATATGAGTTTTGAAAAAAATGTAGAGTTCTGCTTGTAACTGATCCTGTGTCAGTGATTCAGATCGGCAGTTGTCAGACACTGGTCTCAATGTGAGGGGATGTCTTAGAGTTCAGCATATGAGATAGCAGTCTGTGCTGGTGGTGGTACCTGGCACATGCGCGCGCGCACACACACACACACACACACACACACACACACATACAAAGACATTCACATATACACACCATGAGTAAGTATCAAAGGACTTTGTTATTTAAACAGTTAATGAATATAGTTGGCTGCACAAAGTCATGCAGAAGAGGGTAGTGAATCTCACACTGTCAAACTATATGACTGGTCGTTGCAGCCTGCGACTCGAGTATAAACATGTTTCATATTATGGCTGTAATGTCTGACACAGGTCTATAACAAAGGCTTTGCTTTCTCAGTAAACATCTTGCAGAGTTTATTTCTTAGTTCTTAGTCAGAGTTTATTTATTTTATTTACGCATTTAACATATCATTATGACTCTGCAGATGTCAATTCTCCTTAAGATGACATGACTTATTACTGTAAAGCAAATGAAACTAATGGCATTCTTTAAGAAAGTATTCAGGTGTATAAGATCACATACTGACTTTCCAATGACGCTCTGTATTTCTCTGTTCTCCTCCTCTTTGAGTTTCAGCAGAACCTGCTGCAGGATAGGAAGCTCCAGGTTCAGATACTGGGCTACCTGAGAGGAGAGATGGGGAGAGGAGAGGAGAGGATAATTAAATAGTGGATGTTGAGTATTATTTAAAGAAATTTTGTATACCCTAAGGAAAAAAGAATCTCAAACACTAAATCTTTTTTTCTCTGATGCGCTGAGGTCACTAGAGGTTAAGTACATGCTAAACAGGCCTTCTTTTCATTTGCTATTTGTCTTAATGGGTACACGAGGAAATGAGGGGATAACACATTTGGGTTAAGGGGGAAAGTACTTTTTAAATTTCCCTGTACATATTGAATAATTACAATGTAAAAACAGGGTACCAGCAGACACTGAATGCCCCCACCCAAAAAACAACAACCCCCAAAACAAAACAAAACTGTAATTACTCACTTCAATTCAATTGAAGACCTTTATTTGTCCCCGAGGGGCGATTAGTTTTTCCGCAGTAGCGAAGAATTTGAAATACAGTACATGGCAACAATGACAACCACATCATTACAGTGAATGGAGGGTAAACAATGGAATGTCATTTACCAGACCTCTATTTAAACACATAACGTAACCTTTAAAACTAAACTATTTTACACTTAGAGCTATAAAGACACACCCTTCATCCACAGCTAAGCCTAATACTTTGTTCCTCAGCAACAACAATAATCCTGTATTATTAAACATAGTAATTAAAAATCCTTATGGAAAAAAGTTGCTGGCTGTAATCTAAACTGTTACGTGTCTTCAATTATATATGTGAAGATACTTCACATTTATGTGGCCATATTATATTTTAATAATATATTTTAATATTTTTTTATTTTTTAATATTTAATATTAATATTTTTTCCAGTAATAAGCATTTTGGACTGGATTTTTACTCTACCTCAGCCCCTCGAGAGGTGTGACTAGAGCACTCACATCATTGCTGACTTCCTCTTCATCCATGTCCATCAAAAAGATCCTCATGATGTCATCAGAGGGACCCTGTAGTATGCGCTCCCATAGGGGCTGGTCTCTGTTACTTAGCTTCCTCTTTTCTGGACAACACACACACACACAGACACACACACACGCTGAATGATACATACATACATACATAATAAATATTTCTTTTACTGTGTATAACTCTGATTTGCAGACTAACCATACCTCCACTCTGATGAACACAGTACAGAGCAAACTCCTGGGGATCGTTCTCTATCTGTAGAAAGAACATTCAAGAAAAATAAAATCCTTGTAAATCCTTGTTCAGCAGGGAAGGTCTGAGGTCTATTTTTTCTATTTAATAAATCACAATACTTCACAGTCTATATTGGTCTATCTTGGTCTATTATTGTGAATTATAATATATCAACTGGTAACAATATATTTTTTGTCTTAAATAGAATTTTTGAACATAGCTGTGTAATCTACAAAACAGTGAACAAGCACAATTAACTGGGTAAAACACCCAGTTGGGGTTAAGAAGTAAGAATTACAAGTCCTGCATTCAAAACCTTACTTAAGTAAACGTATTATCAGCTAAATTGACTTAACGTATCAAAAGTAAAATCAGTCATTGTGCAGAAAAATGCTTCCTATTAGTATTATATATGATGTTTCTGGATTAACATTACTGGGGCATTTATGTGTATGTTAGCTCCTCCAGGCCCAGTCACACAGACAACTGCAGCCAACACAGCAGACGTATCCAGCAACAGCTGAACAGTAGTGTTCGTACCTCTGTTATTCTATTATTAACTTCTCAGTAATGTTGTAAAGTTTTAACCTAAATCAAGACACATCTGGCTCCTGATGTACAGAATATTCTTGGTTTGTGAAACTTAAAATCACTTTGGAACAAATAAAACATACAACAGTGGTATGAACTGAAACATTGGTTTATTATCATCATTAGGCTATTATTCATAAATATTTGCAGGAATTGTAGTGTTAATATACTAAAATATGATAATAATGTTATAATGTGATATATAATTATAGTATAGTAAATCCATCCATCCATCGTCAACTGCTTATCCTGCGTACAGGGTCGCGGGGGGGCTGGAGTCAATCCCAGCAGCCATTGGGCGAAAGGCTAGAAAAGTAAATATTAACGCATAATTTACGCTGATTACTATGTCAACAGTTATCTTATTTATTTTTTATTTATATTAAACGTCTCTGCGTGCATGGGCCGGGCGGCCGGGATAAATGTCAATACGTTTTGTGTGAGGCGGCTTTTGAGATAAACCATATATTGAAGTTCAACTTCCGTCACATTTGTCTGCAGGCTGCAGCTGGACCCTTCTCAGACTAACCTAGAGCAGTTGCTGCTGCGAGTGATGTTGGCAGACAAAATGTTCAACTAACGTCAAAGTTAGGAAATGGTATGATCCATTTTAGGGGTGTCAGAAATCATACATCAAGATTCCTGAATATAAGGCATGACTATATATATTGTAATATTTACAATTATAGATAAGAAAGACCCCCCTGAACTGTTGTTTTCGCCTCTTTTGGGGAGTGGTCTAAACCTTAAGGTGTGTCCACACTGAAAGTGTTTTGGGTGGATTGATTACATACAAAGTCAATGCAAAGACGCGAATTCGCTCCAGGCGGCGTGTCGCGTCATTCGCTGGCTCGCGCGAGTTCAGATTTTTCAACTAGGGGAGAAATTTGCTTGACGTGATGTTGCATAAGCCTATGAGCGGTGACATTGTCCAAACTTCACCCCGGCTTCAGAGCATTGTTTGGAGAGGACCTGGCGAGCGGAGTAATGACAATCTGCTGGCTAATGGAGAGCTACTAAAGAAAGGGGAAGTGTACGGAGACAAATAAACACTCGTAGTCGGTCTGGATTATGCTCTGAGTTAACTGCTTTAATTAAATCAGCTTTTCATTTTAGTTTTTGGGATTACATCTTCATTTATCTTCACTCACGCTTCTTGACAGCTAGCTTTCACGTACATCCGGTTGCACTATTGTTGTTAGCATCGGATGGCACCGGAGTTCTGCTGGACTACTACTTCATCTTTATATAAAATCTTTATATCTTTATATATTACTTGGAGAAAAGAAAGCGAGGAAGTTGAACTACCTGATGAGTTCAGAAAACATGTGTCTGTAACTTTATTCCAGCTATCATTGTGCTGGAAACAAATTAGCATAGCATAGTCCAGCTCGATCCGAACTACATTTAGAAAACAAACATTTTAAAAGTTGTCGTCCTGCTGACTGGCTGACATACCTGATCAGCATGAATCCATATGTCTAACAAATCTGCATAATATTGGTGTTATTTTGGCATCAGTTTGATCTGTCTATTGCAATTAAATCACAGGAAAATGTTTACTTTGGGTTCATATAGCTGTAGTATTTATGGGTTGTGTTTATTCACTTTTCTGAACACTCAAAATGTCCAGCGGTCAAACTCGTGCGAGTAAAGTGAGGCGAATATTAACTTCGCTTTCAGTGTGAACACACCTTTAGCTACTGAACAATAAAAAAGGCATCAGGAAGCTGTTTTCCAGTAAGAGCTCTTCATAAGGACAGTCATTACATAATTTGGCTGTGTCAGTTTAATTGATTGACTGAAGGAAATGAGGTAGGAATGATGGGAAAAAAGTTCAGCCAATTAGCCTAAATGAACCTTTCCCTAGGTTGTCAATATCCTCAGTTATAGGGAGTGAATGAATGAATACAATTTCACACACCTGCACCTCAGCCCTGTTTTCAGTTTTGTTCAGAGTATCCAACTTTTTAAAAATACTATATTTAACTTACATATATATAAATATTATACAAATATATATATTTATTGTGCCCTTTTATACATCACAGGCACCTTGACTCACCTTGAACTTGTTTAATAGCTGTTCAATGACCTGGTTTGTGGTCATCCTGCTGGAGATACGAACTTTAGTTGGAGTACCAAAGGAAGGAGTGAAGATAGAGGTCTGTAGAAGACAACGAGAGATTTGTTGAGCTACAGCACAGATGAGCGTGAGAGAAAAAGTGAAACAATGGAAAGGTAGGGGAAAATTGAGCTTGGCAGGAAGAACATTTTAAAGCTACCTTATAGTTATAGAAGTGTCCATTGATAGAAAAGCGATGTTGTCTTTCTTTCTCTCTTTGTGCTGCTGACATGCCCCTCCCCCTCCTCCTCTTGACCAACGAGGCGTCACTCATACAGCGAAACAGGTTGGACTCCGCCTCCAGCTCTGCGTTCTTACGCCTCACATGACGCAGTGTAGTGGTCTCATAAACAACTGGGCCTTTGGAGTGTGCAGAAACACATGCATAAAATGTCTCATGTTCAGATGTGGCAGGAATAATATATTACACTGTTTTCTTGTTTCATGTTTGCGCAACCGAACAGTGAAATAAATCATAATTGTATGTGAAAAATGAGGTATGAGTTCATTGGATGAAGAAAAAGAAACGTTATGGAAAATAAAAACCAACCTGGTAAAGGGCTTTTGACCACTGTGTCCTGTGTTGTCTCAGCCATCTCATCAATCTGGTGAAGGTCAACATATTCTCCCCATCGTGTCATACCCCTGCAGAGAAGAGAAGGAATTATCTGAGACACTTAAAATGGATTTCCTGCATGTAGAAATGAACAGTGGTTAAGCTTTACATGCTTTAATCTTGGCGTGAAACGTTTGATTTACACAACTGTTTATCAAATGTTGCATGAAGGACACTGGGACTTTTAACTTGGAGCTTTTGGAGCTCGGAGCACTTTAGGATACTCGCTCATGTAGAAAGACACATATTTATTTGTGTTCTATTCTTTGTCCGGTTCGAACTGGTCAAACAAAGATGACACCTGCAAAATGGATCTCTGGCAAAAAGAGGTGTGAGCCTGATGGCCAGATTAACATGGTCTTGTGAATGCAAAGGCTCCATAGCTCTTTGCATTTTGCTCTGTATTGTTGACATAAAAACAAACCTCTCGTTTTCGAGTGGGCTGACTGGACTGGTTGGGTCAGATGGAGGAGCAAAGGGAATACTCTGCTTTTCGTCCTGTATTCTCAGCCTTATGGGTCTTCGCACTCCCCAGGAGATGTTCAGGAAGCCTTCCACCACCACCACTCCATCAGCGCCCTGTTACAGACAGAGACAGACCCACAGACACCTGTACGGTGTATAATTACAGCCATACATCCAAGTAACATCCCACTTTATGGCCCAAATTCAAAAGCAGCTATCCATCCATCATCAACCGCTTATCCCGTGTACAGGGTCGCAGGGGGGGGGGCTGGAGCCTATCCCAGCTGACATTGGGCAAAAGGTGGGGTACACCCTGGACAGGTCGCCAGTCCATTGCAGGGCCACACATAGACAGACAACAACTCACACTCACATTC
This sequence comes from Lepomis gibbosus, assembly GCA_029875015.1. Classification (NCBI taxonomy): domain Eukaryota; kingdom Metazoa; phylum Chordata; class Actinopteri; order Centrarchiformes; family Centrarchidae; genus Lepomis; species Lepomis gibbosus. The sequence goes on along the minus strand of JAPMOB010220332.1, from coordinate 6,869 downwards.
ACATTCACACCTAGCCTGCATGTCTTTGGACGGTGGGAGGAAGCCGGAGCACCCGGAGGGAAGCCACGCGGATACGGGGAGAACATGCAAACTCCACACAGAAAGGCTGGACCCACAACCTTTTTACTGTGAGGCGACAGCGCTAACCACTGCTCCACCGCGCCGCCCTCAAAAGCAGCTTTGTAATAGCTAATAAATAAGAGTTCTAAAGACACTACTTAAGCTACCCATGGTCAGTCTACTCTCCTGTGATACTTCCTGCAAAGTTATGACAAAAGTCTAGAGGCAGTAACAGGACTGGCTGGGAGAAAATATGAACTGATGTAAAACAAAACAGAAAATTTTAAGAATTTGATTATAAGATACCTGGGAGTAACTGAGGTGCAGCTGTGTCTGGTCCTTTAGGAAGTAGTTGTAGGTTCTCAGCAGTGAGAGAAACTCTGCTCTGCAATGAAAACTACACCAATGAGTGACTAAGTACATGGTGTTGCACATCATTACACAGCACAGAGCAGCACCACACAAGTTATGTAACTGTAATGTTCTCGTATTCACGGTCTAAATATGGCTGATTTATGAATAAATGTTATATTTAGTCTCTTCAGGGAAAACAAGACAACAGTGTTTGCTTATGACTGAGCTTATTGAAGCTGAGGTAGGCAAGTTATTTCAGAAGCATTTTCTGTTTACATCCAACAGCAGTCGAAAAATCAATATCTGTAGCTTTCGCAGGACTGTAATATTCAATTATTTCTTTCTTGGCTGGCCTACCTGCGTGTCTACATAGCTACCTGCATGCACTCATTGCACATGAAAATATGTTTGGGAGGAGTGGTTTTGGAGGGAAGACTGCTGGGAGGTGGTGAGATATTTTTGGTTTCAAAATCTAGCTGTCTCGTGTTTGTTTCTCCAACGTTGCCGGCCCCAGCTTTAATGTCTATACGTAACATATACTGTACTGTACTAAAACTAAGTCTCCGCTTCATGTGAAGTGACCCACCTGGACAGTATCCTCCCGTCCCCTGCCTGGATCACTTGGAAACAAGCTGCTTCAGTCATCTCTGTTTACTGCAGAGAGAAAAAAAACGAATGAACACATCATTCACAACGGCTACTGTAATAACACCATATACACACACAGGCTACATCTGCTGACTTGTTGAATGGTATTTCAGCATGCGTGTTACTGTTGTACATGTTCCTTAACGGACACCTGAGCAGCCTTATGTCAACATGGAGTAAGGAGCTGCACAGAAATTAAACTGGACTCCAATTGCCCAGCCACCACGGTGTTACTCCTTCCAAAAATAAACAATATAATTGGAGTCTTACCTTCTCCAACATGGCATGTCAGAGCTCTCTTCTTAAATCTGTTTCTTTGTCTCTGTCTTTCTTCTTTCTGTGCTTTAAATATCTATTTCCTCTCTCTCTTGCTCTGTCTCTGAAGTTTTTGTGTTATTTTTATCTCTCTCTCTCTCTCTCTAGCCGTGCCTTTACTCTTTCACTTTCTTTTTTTGTGCTTGTCTCCAAGAGATTTAATAACAGTACTCCACCCAGTAACCAGTGATGACAGTGTAGACCCAACCATTTGTTTATTCTTCTGTCGGAGACACTGAAGCCTGTGCCTGTGCGCCTGTTGGAATATCCATGTGGCTTTTCTTTTTTGTTAATTAAATCTTTCTCCCTCTGTTCTTCTGAATGACACAGCAGTCTGTGATTTGTCCCTTTCTTTCACTCTTTCCATCTCTCTCTGTCTCAGCTTGTTTGCTGTGAAGAAATATCTCAGGTATTCAGCAGCTGTCATCCCAGCAGGCCTCCACTCCCTGTTAGACTGACAGCTCACTCTTGTAAAGAGGGACGAACCATTTTACACCAGCAACAACAAAATTTAAAGGTGCAGTACGCAATTCAAAGGAAATCCCACATTGTCGTTCTAAAACGAATATGGATGTACTGATCTCTTTTAAAATGCACATGTTAACTGTGTGTTTCCACATGTGAAATATTACATTGAATGTCCCAAAAAAAGCATGTGCTGTGGACCGTATTACATGTGGACCATGTGGAATCACATGTGATGTTTTACATTTTACATGTTAAAAAAAAACATGTTAAATGGCATTCCACATAATAATAAACATGTCTAATGTGTTTAATATATGATGAATTATGTGCTTTTTATTCTAATAACATGTTAAAGTTAGAACACCTTCTTTGTAATATGACTGTAGGTTACATGTTCAGAATTAAAAAGTGCCATTAGTAAGTAATAAGAATGATAGGATCAGTATAAACCCCATAAGTACCCAATGGGTGGATAAATATCATATGGTCATGGTTAGCAGTGAACAGGTTGTGGCAACTAAGATGAAGCACAGGAGTTTTACTTTAGCATAATCAATAAATACATCAGGAAAAGAATAAGCTAAATGTTTGTCAGGCAGCAGCAACTGTATAAGGAACAGCTACATAATTTTTATGTTTATTTCCTGTTTAGCTAAGGGAGAGGAAGGTGGAACTAATATTACACTTTCATGACTCAAGGTATTCTGCTTATACCTGTACAAACCATATAACAAAGGTAGAGTTATGACTGAGACTAACTGATAAGTGAGCTCAAAATTCAGGTAGGAATCTTTAACTTGTCTAACTTGTTTAGCTGCTAACTGCATTGCGTACCTGTTTATTTATTTTAATTTCTTCTATTGCTCCCTTAATTTTTTATTCATTTAATTCATACATCATATTATTTTACATTTTAACATGTAACATCTCTATTTTTATGTAAAGGACATTGAATTACACATGTGTATGAAATTTGCTCTATAAATAAATTTGCCTTTAATTTAGTGTGTAATAAATTGATTTCGATAAACAGAGGTCAGTCAGGTCAGAGGTTCGAATGATGCATGCCTGAGGAACACTTATATCTGCCTTTTATTTTTCTTGATTTTAACAGGGATCCAAGGGCACCTTTTCAGGTGTAGGATCTAAATCACTCAATCACAGCTCATAATTACCGTCTACTGGTTTGGAGATGCTCATGTACTCATTTGTAAATCCGGGCTGTACACAGTGACGCCATGTTTGTGTTTGAGCAGACATTGCTGGGGAAGGGTAGATGTACTTTTGCAAAAGTTTAATGAAGGTTAATAAAAGGTTCTTCGTTGCAGAATAAATACAGTAAAAAAGCATTGAAGAAGCGGTAGAGTGTAAGTGCTGTTTACACCATGTGCAAGAAGTCCAAAGATTCACAGCTTTCTCTTTTATCTTTAACTTGAACTGATGAGGGCCCTTCACTGTGTGTCTTTAAAGCCTCAACATGCAGATTTTAAGATCCCCTGGAACAAAAACATCAGAACTGTTTGTGTTATTGTGCGCAGTCAAGTAAATTTTATTCACATAACCCAAAGTCACAAATCATACATTTGCATCAAGGGACTATTGTCTAACATACAACACTTCCAGAGAAGGAAAAACACACCCCATACAAAAACGTTTAACAGGGAAAAATGGAAGACACCTCAGGAAGATCAGCAGAGAAGGTGCGTGTGTGTGTGTGATTTGTGAATCAAATGTCAACAGCCACAATAAAGGAGAACTACTCATAAATGGTCAACATTACAAAGTCAATGGGCACTTCCCCCTTTTCAGAGGTTGTTCCACTTTACTTCTAGTTCAGGTTTGATTGACTGGTGGCAAAAGGTCTACACCATGACCTCATGAGGCTTGATAGAAAACCAAGACAGTTCTTAGATATTTACCTCCAATGGGCTCAAACTACATTCAAATGCAGGCTATGCAAGATGCTACAGCTTTACAGATCATTAGATAGACGTAAATTAAAGGCCATTGTAAGCTTGATTTAACTCAACTTTAAAAGAGGCACTATCAGAAGTGACCTGTAGAACTATGCGGGCCGTCATTATGAATTTCTCTCGCAAAGCCAAACCAGCACACACATGTGGAGAGCAGAGCAGAGGGTGCAGTGTATGTACGCAATAAGATACGAGCTTTTATAAAACTGTAGGCCGGAAATACATAGCCAGCGGGAAAAATGCCAAGGTACACCATGACACACCTAGCTTCTCCCTTTATTGTCTTCCTGCCACTCCACCTCTCTCTTTCGCCGCTCTTTTGCCCTTGCCTTTCTACCTTTGTACTATGGGACAAATACTCTTTCTCACTCACATGCACAGATTTGACCTCAAGTAAACTATGTAATGTTAGTATAGTGCCCCCTGTTGAAATTTGGTCCCTCTGTTGGGTTCTGTTACACACCTACTTTTAGGCAACAAATCTGTTGTATTGTTTACCAAATTAAAGTATAGCAGACCCGTAAAATGAGTTGCATTATTTTATCAAAATTATGAAATAGTGATTCATTCTACTGAAACCCACACATAAACAGTTAATGCGCCTACATTTTAAGTCATATGAATTTCGCACTGAAACAAATTGAAGCATAAAATAAAGGTGATCAAACATTCATTCACTCCTACCTGGCCAGGCTTTCAATCTCCAGACAAATGAAGCTGGTTCAATCCATGTTTGAGGTCTAGAACCTTGCGTGTGTGTTTGAGCATTTGTTGATAGGTTCAGAGTACAGCGCGTGTGGAAGGAGGTGAGCTTGTGTAGCACACTGCAGCAGCTGGTTAATTATTGCAGGACACGTTGAGACAGTGTTGGGAGGGAGGGGCGGCTGACTGACTGACACCAGATATGACTCAACTGTGTTATGTGTGCATGTGTGTGTGTGTGCATGTGTGTGTGTGTGTATGCTTATAGAGAGAGAGAGAGAGAGAGAAAGAGGAGTGCTGACCAGTGGACTGACTGCTGTTAACCAACTGTTAAAATAATATGTAGATTGCAATTTTGTGAACGTGTAGCAGGATCTAATTGGATACTGAAAAGGAGTCACTGAAATGATGTAGGAAGAATGTTGTATAAAACCTAGACATCTAGAAAACATTCAGTTTTCAAACACACTTTGTCTAGTTTAGGTCTGGGTCACAAATGATAAAATATTTGCTCACTAAATATGGCTTTCTGAAACCAGCAGAAGAAGAAGAAGAAGAAGAAGAAGAAGAAGAAGAAGAAGAAGAAGAAGATATACTTTATCAATCCCTCAAGGGGAAAGTCAATGTTTTTTCACTCTGGTGTTATCATTGTTATTAGTATACACACACTGTCTGAAATACATGCACATGCAACAACATGTGGAGAGATATCAGAGTGACGGGACAGTGAATCAGTGTGGCACCCTGAGCAGTTGGGGTTTCAGGGGCTTGCTCAAGGCCACCTTCAGCAGTGCCCAGGAGGTGAAATGGCACCTCTCAAGACAAGTCCTCACGGACTGAGCTACTGCACCCCGTAAAAAAAAAGCTTTGAAGAACAGATGACATGCAACAGGTTCGTGCAGATGGCGCCTGCGAATACATAACAGTAGAATAAAGAGAACAATAATGTAGGGCTTCCTGAAGACAAACATCCAATACACATAATACACATAACTAGGATCAATATGTAACCTACAGACACTCCAGTTACTGATTTTCAGTTACAGAAGACACAGTCGACAATGTCAAACCAGGTGTTGCAAGCTGTCTTTCAGGTCAGTGTGTTTTAAAGAGGTATCTGACTCCCTTGTGCATACAGAATACATACTTGGTAATATAGTTTTTTTTTATTCCAAAATTTTAATCTATTTTGAGATACGGGAGTTTTCCATTAGCTGTAAGCCATTATCAACAAGATTAAAAAAAACAAAAAGAAGATTGAAATATTTCACTGTATGCGTGATATATCTAGACTATATGAAAATTTCACGTAAGAAAATGAAGTTTTTCACAATATTACATTTTTTTTGGATACACCTGTAGCAGGTTTATCTTCATAGTCTTCACAATTTAGCTCAAAAGTAACGTGGAAAGTGAAATAACTACAAAATTTTGCACCAGGTTAACGTCAGCAACTGCTCTTTGTAAGATGGCAAGCTAACGTTATCTAACATGAGCCAACTAATGCACAACATCACAATATATTTTACATGCTTTGCTGTTGGTTCAGGACTCTTACCATTAAATTTCAAGTTAAATTTCTGCACACTCAGGGACCTTGTTTTCAAGCTTCATTACATGTAACTGTGACCATGCCTTAGTGTTTATGCTCTCTCAAGAGAAAACAGCGGTTTAGTTCTGCTGTTATGAGACAAACATTGTAATTCAATGCCCCACAATAAAAGGACATACAGGATCACTGGATGCATGTAATGCAAACACTTGGGACAGAACCCTTATGCCAGCAGGCTACATAATCCAGTACAGCAACACAAGCAGCATCCAGTTGTTTCTTAAATAAATAAAATATATTTTATATGAATATAAATAAATATGTATAAATATGTTTGTGAAACTCATTTAACACAATATTCATTTTACTGTTTTGATGCTAATTCAAGAGCAGTTGAACACCTATGTCAGCAGAGGGAGTCAAAGTATCAGTACTAAATTGTCCAGAATTATACTGTTGAGTCAGTGGTCCCTGACAAAGCAGTAGTTTGACACAGTAATATTTTTTGTTTTAGTCAGGTATTGCTTCCTCGGATGTGTTTGAGATACTTCAGTGGTGTGTTGCCTTTATTAGAAAAAAATACTGCTTGAAAAGAAGCTTACTCTTAGTCTGCCATGAAGTACAAATTACCTTGTATGGCAGCACCACCTAGTGGTGTGAAGTAGCAACAAGAACAAGAACTACTAAAATCATGTACTGAAGCTGGTCTGCTTATATATATATATAAATATATATATAAATATATAAATATATATATATATATATATAAATATATATATATAAATATATATATATAT
>JAPMOB010220331.1:0-15996 GCA_029875015.1 Lepomis gibbosus | reverse complement strand
GTGTGTGTGTGTGTGTGTGTGTGTGTGTGTGTGTGTGTGCAAGCAAGCTTTAGCATGGAGAAAGAAGTGTTTTTCAGGCTTATTATTCCAGAACAGAGTAGACTTTGTCAGAGATGAGCTGTCAAAACTCTGGTTGCTAATGAACCTCATACTGTATCTGTAGTCACTTCATGCACTATAAATGACTCAACAGCATAAAAGGCCAACTTTAGTGTTTAAGTGCTTCGCCAATGGAGATATGTTTTTCATGTGGTTGTATCTCACGTAACAGATAATAGTTTCATTTTATTTTTCTGTTGTCGTTAATGCCTGCAGTTTTGAACATACTGGTGTCTTTTCTTTATTATTATGTACTTCCACAAAAGCATCAAGGCTACAGATTAGAAGGAAATAATGTGGTCAGAAGAGCCACAATCCTTTATTTTAAGTATTTTATCCATTTTCACTCACTATATGCTGAGTTGTATGCATGAGATAATGTCATTATATTATATTTATGACAACATCATAACATATTAATGTTCTTATTCTTATATTTGCCATTTGTGTTGAATGTAAGGTTTAAAGAACGTTTTTAACCCCAGGATCCCCAATAGCTGTACTTGTTAGCGGCACAGCTAATAGTGATCCTAACAGATAAAAAAATTATCACTATTGATGTTGACATAGATAATGAAGAATGACAATATGTGGCTTCAAACCTTTCCATTTCATATTATAAATTGACAGGAATAACCCCTTACAGTTGCAAACTTTTGGGTGCATTCACATTCTCTTTTGGTTTTAGGTGAGGGAGGGATGGCTGTTTTTTTCTGCACTAAGCACTTTAACATCTGTGTTTTAGTATTTTATGCACATCTAGCTTGACTTATTGATGTTGCATGATCAATATAATAATTTTATAGAATACTGCAAGTCACTGCTTGAAGTGGAAAAAAATAGGTGCTAGGTCTGGGCAATTGATTGAACAGTAATCAAAATTCAGCAAATTCAGAAATTCAGAGGCTCTAACTGACGTAATTTCCTCATATCAGTTATTTTGGTTAATATTGTGTGTGTGCGTTCATGTATTTTTGCCTTGAAGCATCCTACCTAACTCCGCTGATCACATAGATGTCCTTTGATGAATGAGCAGAGGAAGCTAGCTAAGCATCATTTACCGTGCTCTCACAGTGTGCGGGTGAAAATAATTTGTTCAGCATTGATATTAAATAATTGAGTGAAACTTTAGTAGCGGCTGTCATGATTACAGGGGAACTATGGCTGTAATGTGCATGTCAACATTACCATATTAATTAAAATTTAGATAATGGATTTCTGAAATCTGTGAATAAATATATCCAGCTTTAATAGTTGAGCATCTTTATAGTACAAACCTTGTTAGTGAAACATGAGGGCAACAAAAAAAAACAACAAAAAAACAACAATCAAAAACAAAATAATGCTTCAATAATCGTAATCAAGATGAAATGTCCAATTAATCGTGACTTTTAAGTGAAATCGTCCAGCCCTAATAGGTGCCAGTACTCTCCATTCACATGTTGGCTTGTGTATTACCTGTATTAACTACTCTGTTTTTGAACATTCAAAAGTAATCTGTGCTTATTCAAGTTTGTGCTGAACAGCTGCCTTTATCACTCAGGAACGTTACTTAGCTGTAACGTCAGTTACTTAGCTGTAATATGGTAATCAATCACATCATGACTAAATATTGACTTTTTTCTTGTATACGCATTATATAGTTATTTTTCCCCTACAGTTTGAAAGTAATGATTCGTCCCTACTTTAAGAGCAAGCAACATCCCATTAAACATATTATGCTTGTTTTAGTTTCTGTTTTAGACTTTATTTAGTTAGGTTATCACTGACACCTTCTGTAATAAGCAGTTTTTATTGTGTCCAATGTATTAAATCCAACAACTTTTCAGAACATTATTGTTAACTGTTGTCTTTGTACGTCCATTGTACAATTGGTGGGCGACTTCATAGTCTCAAGCACTAAAAGTGAAGTTTTGCTCCTTTTTGTCAGAAATAAAAGTATATAAACTGCTTCACAGGGGCACCTCTTATCTGAAGGCAAGTGCTAAAGTCTAAAGTTTATCACATGCCCTAGTATGGCTGTCACTTTTCATTTTGAACTTTGAAAGTATCTTTTGAACATATGAGTCACATTCATAAAATGCCTGATGCTCTGTCCGGATACAAGTTACTGGTGACTTTGCTAACTAAAATGGAGTAGTGCATAATGGATAATCACGACACCAAACCATCCTAGAAGTAGCTTATGAAGCATTGAATTGGATGGGATAAAATTTACATTGCATATATTACACTTTTATCCAAAGCAGCTTACAATAAGTACATTCAAATACATCACCTTCATCAGATATGCTGAACAGCTTGATTTAAAAACAATAAGCAATAAAGAAGAATTTTTATGGGCCAAGGTGCAGTCTGAAAAAGATGACTTCTGCGAAGGAAGATTTGGCTGTCCTGAAGTCAATGGAGAACTTGTTCCACTTGTAGTGCCAGGAAAGCAAACAGCTGTGATTTTGTTGAGGGGTAGCTGGGCCTCATATTGAGGGAGTAACAAATGTAAAATGCAACTGCCTTACAGTAACATTACTTTCGTTCAAGTGTGGCAGCCGAAGCATTTTAAATGAATGGAGCAACATTATTTTCACAACATACAGTAGTTTAGGAATTGTATTGTTGTATGTGGTGTGTTGCTTATCTTAAATATAGTGTTATGACCCTGGCTCAAGGGAGGCAACAGAGGAGTCACAAACATCTATTATGACCAAAAAAAGGTTTATTGCAAACAAAGTTAAATGGACCAAGAACAATGGTGGCTGCTGCTGCTCCTGGCTGCAGTATGTGAGAGAGAGTGGGTGGAGCTAGAAAGGGGCTTTTAAAGGGTAGCCATCAGACCCAGGGAATAGGGGAAATGATGGGAGGAGCTTCCAGGATACCTGCAAAACAGGGCACAGAATAACTTTGGACATAACAATAGGTAAACACTTGTTACTGAGAAGACAATTGTTCTCATGTTGTCATTTAGAAAACACTGCCGTTAAATAAGTAAACTTAAACCAGTGCAATTCAAAAAACCTTAACAAACAATTGTCCAGGTGTAAGAACTAATGACCAAAAATACTCAACAAGTAATCAGGAGATTGGCATGAATAAAAATGGCAACAGCTAAGCTCACCTGTGTTTCGGAACCATGGACGCAAACATCAGAGAATAAGGCAGAGGAATGGTAAGAATGAGAGGAGGTGGACATGGGAGAGGCAGAGGAAGAGGAAAAACAAAAACTCCAAATGAGATCTGGGCTACTGTAGCAAACTCTAACCCTCTTTACCCGAAAATGCTGTATATTTTTTTCCTTTTCTTAGCCTCCTTTGTTTTGGTGCCTTACAGTACATTACTGCACCTGCTACAGTGACTTGATTGTTTAACAAGCAGTTGTAGTACTGTACTGTGGAATGTTTGAATGGCAAAAAAACTCTAAAGAGCACAATTTAGTATTTGTGTGGTTGTATGATTCACATTGAATCAAACTCATGGAGTGGGACATATCTGAAATTCAGGGACACGTTATAGTTAATTGGTTCATGAAAACCTTTTTACAATATTTTTTTTAAATTCCTCCCTGCAGTGTGTAAAGTGTATTCAGCAGGTTGATTGTATTTGATGGCTATGTGTGTAATTTGAATGCAAACCTTGGTGTCCATGAGAGAGATAATATGGTTTGGACTACAATGTTTAATTGTAGGTCAAAAGTCAAGGGTTTGGCCAAAGTGGTGCTAGTATCAAGATGTGTGCCTAAGGTTTAGAGAAAACATAATATGCAGTTAAGAATAATCCAATAATCCCCCCAGCGTGTAACAAACAGTCATGTAGTCTTAAGTGTGTGAAGATTTGAGAAAATGGTGAGTGGTTCCAGGAATTGTGTCTTAGTGATTGACAAATACTGTAATTAGAACAAATAAGGCCCAAGCTATAAGACGATTCTCCAGAGATTTGTGTGGGACCAATCTGAGATTACTTTTAGTTTGTTACTTGCATTGCCTGTGAGGAGAATGTAAAGAATTACAACAACAGTTGGCCTATATTGGCGCTTATTGGGTCAAGTGTTTCGCTCAGTGAATAGCTGGAGGGGGCCAACTAGTGAGGCCAGTATTGTTTCCCTGAACATTTCAGAACATGCTCTAAATGTTATTTCTGAGGCCATTAAACCTCACTAAGGGAAATGAAGGCATAGTTAATACATGCAAAGGGGAAAAAGGCTTTAAATCATTGCTGAGTATGTATTTTCCTGACCACTCATCTTTGTGCAAAAGGATTCCAGCCAACATCTGCTGCCGTCTGCAATAGCCATAACAGCTAATCAATAACTTGATCCACAGTGACAGAGGGTTAAAGCTTCAGCAGCTTAAAGTTGATACTTACAGTGCCTTTGTGCTCCCATCTTCAGCTTTTGCCTCAGTGAATAGAGTTATGACACAAACACTACAGGGTTGGGGATTTAATAGCTTTAGTGGCAACCAGTTCTATGTCTGACCCAATCAAATGCCAGCAAGTAAAGAGAATTTAAAGAGTCACTCTAAAAAGTCCGAGTTGACACCTACATGCTATGGGCTAATTACATAACATGTACAGTCAATACTGGTAAAGCTGGGCAACATCCATCATGATGTTATAACAGCCTTCGGCAGACTACGATGGGTGCAGCATGTTGGAGAAGTAGATAAACAAAAGCAAGACAAGCGATCAAGTGAAGTGGATAGCTACACACTGCATGCTGATTAGTATTGGGGAAGATGACGGTCTTAGGAGCGTTCTTAAAATCACAAACATAGTTGCTTGGCCCCGTGGGGTTGCTCTTCGGACATTGAACAGAAAGGGAGACGAAAACGGCAGGCGGAGAGTAACCATGGCGACAGCTTCTGTGCGCTACACAGGCTGTAGCCTATTTAACTTAAGATAAAATTATAGGCGACATAACTTTACCTGACAGGTCTTCATCTAGTTTTCACTGCCATGTGAATTCCCTCCTGTTGATGTCCTGATAACTTTTTAGATTCTGGAAATTCACAAACAGCGAGGATCAGTCTCCCTGATAAAAGAAAGATTTTTCTGCTTGATAAAAAACAACAAGAAAACAGATTCATATATGTTAACTTGTTGCTCAGAAAATGCCTGTTATGATGTTATGATCTTGGCTTTTGACTCTAACTTGTTTTAACAAGCTATAAAAGGTAACCTAATTCCCTGGCAGTGGCAAATAGCTTTGGTTTTATGCATAACTGTGCAATTAAAATTTTTGATTGATGCCCGGCACTAGTTAAGAATGCTGTAAAAGGCAAATGTTTAGAAATGATAAAATAATTATCACCAAACTGCAGGTACGTTATACAACCTTACAGTCCATCAGACCTTATCTTGAATTTGTTACTGAATTTCTACCTTTTTGATCACTGATCCAAGTCTCACTAAAAGGATTTCTACCAAGCCATCCAATTATTTCAGCCTCACCACTGTATCCACCATGGTCTCCAGATGATCAGACGATCAATGCACTGAACAGCACCACTGGAAGCCTACAGTTTTAGTGGCTTAGGGTGTCAAGAGCATTGGTCAGTGACCGGTTGTGACACTCTGCTTGTTACAGTGGGAACAAGCCCCTTGTTATGTATTTTATAAACTGTAGTTTAGAGCAGTTTTATAAGTATATAAAAAAGAACACATTGTTTGACTGATCTCTAGTGATGTATAGTAATTGTGATGCCCAGACACCACTCTAATGACCACCTTCCACTGATATAGGGGTACATTTTAGAAAGAAAATTAGGGTTCAAGGATTACGTATGTGCTGAGAGTATTTTAAATTCAGTCATTATCTGCAGAGGAAACTTGTAAGCCAATGTCCGTCCCATAAATTCCCCTATAACAGATACGATATGTGTGAACAGAGCCCATCCCAGCTGACATTGGGTGAAAGGCGGGGTACACCCTGGACAGGTCGCCAGTCCATCGCAGGGCCACACAGAGACAGACAACCACTCACACTCACATTCACACCTAAGGACAATTTGTGAAACACCAATTAACCTAGCCTGCATGTCTTTGGATGGTGGGAGGAAGCCGTTCTCATGGACACGAGAACATGCAAACTCCACACATAAATGCTGGGGCAACCGGGGTTTGAACCCACATCCTTCTTGCTGTGAGCCCCAATTCTTTCATCCAAAAGATAAAAATGCATTGTATGATAGTGCTTATTATAATTTCTAAGGTTGTTATCTGGGTAGAAAGTAACTGATGGCAGACAAATGTATTAGAAACTTTCTTTAAATTACATTTATGGATCCAGGATCTTCTTCTTTGTGGAGTCAAAAAACAATGCTTACTTTGTGGGCGACAGTGCTAAGCTGTCTAGCTCTAACAACGTAATAGGCTCAGTTTGGTGGTTTATGTCTGCCATATCCTCCACTTCTCAAAGCAAATCAATACCTTCACCAACAATGAATGTGTACTGTTGAGGTTACTACAGCTCAAACAGAGGATACATCCATATGTGAACTCATTAAACCTAAAATGTCTGTTTTGAGCCATAAAACCATACTGATGCTGGCAGATGTTACACTAGGACAGACAACATTGGGCAAATGGAAGTGCATCCAGTTTAGGTAGCTATAGCAGAAATTGGTAGACTGTGATTGACTAGGCAGCTCAAGTGTAAATGTAAAGCTGTAAAATGAACATTGAATGGCCGAAGTCTTTGCACATGGTTGAGCAGTTGTGACTGGTGATCAAGCCCCTAAAGACATAGTCTGCTTTAAATAGCATTTATTGCACCAAACAAAGTGGTATTTCAGGATTGATTATATCATTGAATTGAGGCACAACTTGAAAAAAATGCCTGACTGAGCTTTAAATGGTTAACTAATTGTCGATTACCCACATTTATGAGTGCTCAGCTAACAAATGAATAGTGATTTCAGTAGGGAGCTATCCCAGCAGCCACCTGACAATGTCTAAATGACTGTAACAGCTGTTAAGAGCTAATCAATAAACTGATTGGCAGCAGCAGTAGCCTGAGGGTTAGATTATGCAGGTTTATTGTCATGACCAATCATTCTGTGCTGCCGAGGCAACTCTGGTCACATGTTGCAGGATTCCCAGCTAATAACTCCTCAAATAATGCAGATAAATAATGAGGTGAGAGTAAAAAGAAATAAAAACACGAGGGGCCATTAGCTTAGAATAATAATAATAGAATAGAGGGATATGTTATAGAACCAAAAACTTAAATTAATGCATGTAATCCCACATGAGATACACACTCTAACTTAACTTTAATAATTGATTTATTACATTATGCTGTCCAAAACAAATCTGTGCTTTTATTAAAGGATGGCATGCAGCTCACGCATGCCACTTTCTCATAGCATTTCCTCGGCTCTTTAACGTAGCTAACCCAGGAACCTTTTGATGATTTATACAGTCCAGCAACACTTCTGGATTATAACAGGTCAGTACATCATCTGTGGACACTAAATCATGCTCTTACAATTATTGATTGACTGGTGATTAGGAAGCCTTGCCAGTACTTTCAAGGTTAATGGTAACAAGACGAGGCAATTCATTTGTCAGTGTTTTCCCTGCAGTTGACAAAAGAAAGGGTGACAAACAAACAAAAATTATTGTATCAAAGCCATGAATGTATAATGTATTTCACTTAAATAATTCCGTATTACGAAGAGATTCAAAAATGCATGTTCTTTGTCAGCAATGTCCTTTATCATCCATAAAGCACCAGCGTTTTATTTCCTTTGCTGGGAAACGTACAGAGAAACATTGCGTTCACTTCACTTCCACTTTCCAGTCCCTGGAAATTCCCTCCTGGTCCAGGGACCCAAACAGCAGACCTTCCAGTCTCTGCTTCAACAGACCACCATCAGGCTTATCAGTGCCCTGCAGAAACTCCATATCTCCAATATTGTCTTTCATGGCAGTGAGAGCTGATACGGTCCCTAAGATGTTAGAAGGCAGATGCATCAGCTTAATAAACCCCTGTGAACTCCTAAATCTGATATCGGTTGCAGCCTTAACTTCAAAAGTCCACTATAAACCATCCACATATTGGGATACATTGTGTTTTAAAATATTGTTGTAGATCATCAAACCATCATTTTTCTTTCAACTTTTCCTTTCAATCTCATTAAGAAAAAATAGTTGCACATAACAATACCCATTTGGAGGCACATTGATATTGATCAATTGCCAAAATACAAAAAAACATTAATTTTCTTCTAAAACCTTCTTAACTGAAAAAAACCCCCAAAAATGTGTCACCGCTCTTTTGGGCCATGAAATGTTGGCCTGAATGATGAAGCCCATTCACAAAGTATGGATTTATTCCCTACTCCCACTCCTCTCCCGTTCACCTCGTTCCACCCTCAAACCGTTCACAATATTCTGTATGACAGCAGAGAGAGAGAGAGAGAGAGAAAGAGAGAGAGACTCTCATTCTGTAGGGCTTCACCCTTTCACATAGAGAAACGCATTCAGAAACCAGTTTAGAAATGGTTGAGGAAATGTAATCTCGGGCGGAGGTAGGTGTGCTATACTGTTCCAAATGGGCCAGAAGAGGATGGCACTTTGATGTGCGGCTGACACATCAAAGGAGGGAGACTCGGGATCTGGCTCTCAATCTGCAGAAGACAGGTGAAATAAAATAAAACCCAGCTCTTTATAAGATTAAAATGTGCCCATGGACCGTCCAACAACACCAGGGTGTAGGCTGCCACAGTGCGCGATACAGAGAAGAGAGGGTTTTCAACAACTTCCATGCAGCAAGCTTTAACTTGCGTCAAGGGAGACAGTGTTATTAAGGCGAAGTCCGGAAATAAGGTGATTTTTTCCCGACAAAACAAAAGCCTGGGCATTTTCCCGACTTTATGAACCACAGTAATGATATATCCTAGGTTTTGCTTTAAAAAAAAAAGCAAGCTGGGGTCACCACACCCACCTAATTTTTCTTTCTCTCACTTTGGTACTTGATGACATAGGCCTGTAGCTAAATGTCTTTAAATAAGTGGAGAACCTATATGTTGTAGATAGTTTGATTTAATTACATAATCAGGAAAGTAATTTGTTCTGAGTCATTTTGATAACATGGTTGCTAGATACATGAAATATGTCTTGGCATCAGTTGTTTGACCACAGAGTTTTATTTTTTAAATTTAAAGCTATGAATGACCAGGTACAAAATTTCTTTAGGACGTGATCTGTGTATGTAGCTTAGCCCACTGTCCCCTTAGAATATTCAAACTGAACATATTTGTATAGGAACAGCATGGCAGCACACTTTAAATCTGAATAATGAAGGGATTAAAGCAGTTTTTTGACGAGCACCCTTGTTTGAGATGTGGTCCTAAATATCGGTAAGAATGCAGCACCTGATTATTTTAGGGTCAGTTGATATAGTAATTTAGTGGTGTATATACTTGCACATATAATTGCATAGATACATACATACATATATGCATAAAGTGAACCTGGAGCTCTTGTGGCTCCTATCTGGGTCCTATCTGGGCAGTTGGTCGAACCCAGACACGCACAACTGAGCCAATCACGTCATCTATGGTGTAATATTTGTACAAAAAAAATGCATAGAGGTGGCCATGCAAAGGCATTTCATTTGCAGTTTACGGATTCGTAATATTGTGCCAAATAGGTGTGTTTTATTCTGAAAACTGCACCCGGAAATGGTAGTCTTCATTTTGATCAAACCTGAAAGTTGTCGTGGCGGCTGCGCTATTTGGATTAACTGTACAGGAGAAACGACCGGCAGGAGGACAGAGGATCAGCTGGACTTTACCGTTCACATTCCGGTGTGAGTGACCGGACGGCAGCTTTGCTGGGACGTTACCTCGCCTTTATTTTTGTTGAATTATATTGAATTGTTTTTCTATTCTCTTCTATTCTTCTCCAGACTGCAGGAGACGCACAGAGTCGAATTGACAGAGGGTGAGCGACGTAAGCAAAGACTCTGAGACACAGCGAGAGAGAGAGTGAAGGAGGGAGAGCTAGGAGCTCGCGACTGATGAAGTGAAAATCCAGAAATCCAAATCTGTAAAGGTTTAACGGTCTCCAACAAACCAGGAAAGGTACTACTGTGGATGTTTAACAGGACCAACAAACTCTGCCTAAACCGCGGGGGATGTTTTACTGGAATAATTAGACTTTTCCGCCCTTTTGCCTGGGATATTGTTTCTTTCAGTGGAATTTTTCCAATTTACCTGCACGAGGACGGCGACCGGCGGGAAAGGAGGAGGGAGAGGAGGCACTAGCGAGAAGAAGAGTAGAAAAAGAGAAAAAAAGAAGCGGCTGAAGGGGAGGGGGGTCATTTCGGTTTCTCTCGGATGGGATTCTTCCCTTACCCCGCGGATGGAGGGATGAAACCGGGGGGAAAAGACGGGGAGAGAGAGAAAGAGAGAGGAGGGAGAAGAGGAGAATGTAGTCGTCGGGCGCTGTGAGAATGCAAAACGGACGCACCCCTCTGGAAGACAGGATTGAACTATAAACCCATACGGAATTTACAGCCACCCAAAGGATATTACACATACTTACCTCGATACATACATGTATGGGGCATATTCTCATATTTGGAACCTATTTGTGTGGAGTTACAACTATTATCACTATTACCCTTCTAATTATGGGATTTGGGCAGCTGATTGCGCCCTGACACTCGGTGAACGGAGGAACCGTATAACATCCGGAAAGAGGTAAAGTTTAAACTTCTATATTTATTTTTATGCAAAAGGAGGGCTCAGATTTCTCCTCCCCTCTGTCTAGTAATGTCTCCCTGCTTCGTTCAATTCTTTCTCTCTGAGTGCGCCTGATGGAGCAGAGGAATGGTGGTTGCTGGGGGTAAAAAAGGGGCAGAGGTAGAGTTAGCCTATTTCTAGATGTCCTTGTATAGACCGATTCAATGTCTGGATGCTGAAGTGGGGGGTGAAGGGGTATTTGGATAGCGGGGCGGGTGTAGGGTAGACAGAAAGCCCTACTGCATATTGGAAAAACAGCATTGAGAACATTGCAAGGTCAAAATTGAGCCCGGTAGAAGTTATAGAAGCTGTGTCTGTGTGTGTGTGTTTTGTGGGCGCCCTCCAGCCTGAGATAGGCTAGTGGTTGGTGGACCCAGATGCAGGCTAGTTTCAGTAGGCTAAATTTCAGCAGCTCTGCACCCGGTTGAGTGCTGTGAATAAACGTCAGTGTGAGCGTGTGTGTTTGTAGCCTATGTCTGTGTGTGTGTGTGTGTGTGTGTGTGTGTGTGCGCGCGCACGCAGTAGCGCGTGTTAGCGCCGCCAGAGAGAAAGAGAACTTGTCCGCGCGCGCGGTGTTTCTTCAGCAACCGTAAACCCACTCAAACGGTCATGGAGGCTACATGGTAATTTTAGCAGCTTATAAGTGAAGCTATTTATTAAGTCACACACGCACAAAACACTGCGCCACGGCCCGTTTTTTGCGCCACACACTGCACCTGTACCTCGAGGGAGAGATAGAGAGACAGCGTGTTTGTTGGTGAACTAAAATTTGAATCAGAAAAAAAATAGCAAAAACAAAACAAAACAGCACTAACAGCGCAAATATAATATGCTTCTGAGTTTGTGCGTTGTGTGTGTTCGCGCGCGCAGCTGAACCCCAGCCCCATACCTTGTTGGCACAAAGCTAGATGATGATGGAGCTTTCGCATTGCACACCGCCGTGTGTATTCGTGTGTGTAAGTTTCACGGCACTTGTTGGTTTTAAATGATGAAAGGTGCGCGTGTCCGTGCAATACTGTAGTATTGGACACCAGTGAACTGAATAATATGCTCCAGTACATTGCAGTTCAGTTGGATAGTACTCTAATAAAATAAACACGTTTTAATACATTTTTGTAATTTGAAAAATAAATTTGATGTAATAATTTGCATATACACACGTGTGTAAGGTTCATTATTATGAGGCTTTATCTCAAATTTCAAATTATCATATTTATTTTAAATATTGAAATTTGAATCAAAGAGTAGGCTACAAGATAGGTAGAAATTGTGAAAATGCCACCTTTCAGGACAAACTGTAGTTTGCTTTCTTTGAAAGATTCCAAGAATTTTCTTTTCTGTTGTACTGTTGTATATTCTGTTTGTGTTTGTGAAAGCAAAAATCTTAGCTATATATGTGCACATTTTCATTCATAAACAACGTTTCCCATGAGTGTGTATGTGACTTGAGAAGGTATTTGACAATTGGCTGTATGCACTATCATGGTCATACAGCCTAACTAACATATTTTTTTCCTAAGCACTTGCACTGAAAACAATAACATCTGCTTTTATATGAGAGGCTTCTGTTGACACAGGCAAAGGGTTCTTTGTGGTCCTCAGCAAATGAGAATTGTTTTAATTGGCAGTAAATCACTATAAACGACCTCAAATTAACTTTGTAATCAAACCTGATTCCATTGAGGGTCTGTGAAGTTGAATGTATCTCAAATTTAGTGACATGTCTTGTTTTTTTTCTTTCCCATGGCTCTATCTTTTGCTGGATTGGAGTTTCATGGGTATGTACCGGTACAGTAGCTCGCATTGATTGATCAAGGCAATAAATTTATGCACACGAGCCACTCATGCTGGTGCTAATGGCCCGTGGATATGGAGGCATTATGCAAATGCTTCCCTGGCTCTAGAAAGGAGTGTGGGTGACTGAGCGAGGGAGAGAAACTGGTGATTTGCAGTCCATTTTAGTTGTGTTTAGCCTCCTATTTACTTCTAAAAGGAGCGGTTTGCCGTGCCATTAGGTTCAGGATGAATGGCACTGCATTTGTGTTGTTGACTGTCTTTTGAGTTTTTACCGGGAAATGTAAGATAGGCAAGATGGAGGTTGTATTTTAAAGTTACTCCTGGCTCCTACTTAGTTTTTCAGACTTAATTTGCTTTAGTGGCGTCAGTGCCAAATGAATAGCACTGAAAGTGTACAGAACTGGAGGATAAATATCTGGTCCATGGTATGTCTGTGTGTGTTTTTGTGTTGTCATCTTGATAATGTAAGTGCATTTCTTATTCCATAATGGCACATAGGCTGAGGTCAGGGAGACGCAATTTCTCTCTTATCCAATTTTTTCTTCTCTCTCATAATTTTTTTGTCTCTCTTTCAACCCCACTACCTTTTAAAAAAGAAAAAAAAATGTGTTACCTCTTATCATGCTGTAGTACAGTGGAGTAAAGAGGCTGTAAGGGTTCTTCTTTATTCTTTATAGGGGCATGTTTTTTTAGTATCCCCATCTTTCTTCTTGCCCTCTGTTTATCTCTCTGCAGCCCTCTCTCACTTTCTCTTCCTCTCTCTTTAGCTATCTGACAGAGGGCTGCAGGATCCTGCGGAGTGGGTGGTGGAGCTCTAATTCAATTTAGTCGACTGCTCAGAGATAGACATAGAGAGAGAGAGAGATAGGGAGAGGGACGGAGACCACAGATGTTAGGGAAAATTTTCTATTAGCAGCGGAGAGGCGAGGCAGGCCTTATAGGAAGCTGGCCTGACGCTGTGACATCTGGATTGATTCTGTGGGTGACTGAAATGATGTGCGTGTGTGAGTGTGTGTTCATTATCAGCTGAAACAATACGTCTTTAAAACGCTGTCAGAGAGTCTGAAGGGAGACACACAAAGACAAACCGTGTTTCCTTTCTCCATTAATCACCCAGCAATCAGCTGAAACACAAGTGACTGACAGCTCAGTCTGAACCTTTCAGATGGCCGCAACTGGAGACAGGCTCAAATCTTAAAATGAAAACGAGTAGCAGATAATCTGGATAATGTCATCTATGTTCACGGGGATTACTGTAAGTGATTAAAAAAGATAATTGATTAGCCAACTCATTAACGGATTCATATACAGAGACAGACCTTACAGACCCATGATTGTGAAAAAAATGCTTCTTGTTTGTTTGGATCAATTTCTCAGTTGAATTTCTTGAAAATGTGCTAAATCAAGATAGATTTTGACTTTATGATATAAAATCCACATACCCTGCTAGAGTACTTTATCTAGATTGCTCACCACATACCATCCACAACTGGATTTCATTTTTCTTTTTCCATGTGACTTCTTTCAGCTTCACTGTGTCTGCCCTTGACTGGTTTAGATCCCATCTCTCAAATCTAACTTGTTCAGTTACAATAGGAAATTCCACCTCGATGTCTGCAAACATCGGCTATGGTGTCCCTCAGGGTTAAATCTTGGGCCCTCTGAAAATGGAAAAAAAGTCTGTGTTGTGCACATGATTATCAGTTTGACGCTCCCTTGCAGCTGAATAACCCAAACATTTTTTGCAGCAGAATAAAATCCAGAGTAAGGCAAAAGACCTTTAGGGGCCTGACATAGGATGTTAAGCCTTACACAAAGTCACTGTAGTCTTTTTGACTTGGAATTAGCTGTTGCTGGACAAGTAAATGGCATGATTACGGCAATCCCAATGTTGTTTTGTTTTATTTTGTAACATATCCAGAATCAAAATGTTCACATCCTCTACAAACCTGGAACAGGTGCGCTTCTGTTTCATCTAACCAGACCAATGCAACTCACATTACCCTGGCATTAGCAAGCAAATTTCCCACTGTTCACAACTTGTCCAAAATACAGGAGCCATGCACAGAAAATAGACCATATTGCCTATGTTTTAGATTCTATACAGTGGTTCCCATTCAAATTCACAATTGGGTTTAGACAATGTCTTTGCCTCAGCCTACATTTCTAACCGTTAAGGCTACATTTGCTCATAATTGATGTTACATAAGTGTCAGGGACCAAGCAGTCAGGCAAAGAGGAGAACAGGAGTTTCTTTTTTGAAAACAGGGTTTTTTTTATTTACCCTCAAAAAGTTGAACAATACAAACCAAAAAAACTTATCTAGCCTGTAAAAGAGGTCAACAAAACATAGCTATACACAAAACAACAAACAAAACAGGATATGAACTGAACAAACTGAATGAGACACAAGGGAACATATATAGTGGCTTGGCCAAACCAATTTACACATAAGGGGAAAACAAAATGGACGACAAATAACACAACTACAAAGAAAAACAAACTAAACCCAAACTCCCCCTCCCACATGGCAGTACATGGTACGACTTAATTGGCAGGCCACAGGATATCACAGTCTTTCCCCCTTTGCCACGCCTTTCTTCCACCAGGCCAGAGCTCTCTCCAACATGGTAACAAAAAAAGACAATGAATAATAGAACAGAAAATGTTAAAATAACCCTACAATGTGAAAATGTGTGCACTCCATTTAAACAGTGTATGGCTAAAGTAAATAAATGTAAATTATACCTGAAATAAACTATGTGATCTGTGTTTTGAATTTATGTGTTATTAATTGTTTGGGGTGTGGCTAACTGCAAAAATAACTTAACTTGTGTATTTAAAATATTGGTTGTGTTTGGTATTACCATAGTTGGCTTGTAACCTGTGTGGCTTAGGCCATCACAATAAGTTACCTTAAAAAATGTGACAATAAATGACAGCGTTGTATATATTAATGTTAATAATAACACTGAATATAAATGTTAATAAATTCACGTTCATGTACCACGTTACTGTGATGTGTTCATCTCGGAAATATCATAAAGACATACATAAGAGTAAGATACTGTTTTGTTAATGTACAGAAACTAGTGCTGCTATACTTTGTTGGCATCGTTGCTACATCACAGTAACTCAATAACTACTGTAAATAAGCAGCCTGTCTTTGCCAGGGCAGGATTAGTCTTGGGCTGGCTGGTAGCTCTTGTTAAGTTCCTGCTCAAAATCCATTACAAATTTGTTAATTGCATTAAAATAGATTTGTATGTTGTTTTTTTTTCCAATGTTTGTTCTGCATTTTCTTGGAAATTCAGCCCATCTGCCGTGTAATTGCAGTAGCATCACGCCATCTTTG
>JAPMOB010220329.1:0-20949 GCA_029875015.1 Lepomis gibbosus | reverse complement strand
TGTCATAAATGTAAAGTCAAATGCTTTGTTTTTAACTTACACAAACAAAGAGTTTCATTGTGCAACCAAATCCCTAGTTTGCAGAAAAAAATAAGATTCATTAATATAAAATAAGCATACATTACAGAACTACAGAACTTCACAGTAAAGTAAACTTCAAAATAAAATTTAGTTGATCTCATTACATGATAGTCATGCAGAATGATCACTAATCACCTGACATATTTGGCACGTGTGCGTAAATTTCATAACTTCTGCTCACATGGAGTGAGTTATCAGAGTTGACATTTCTGGCACCCCCTCCTGGATGATTAGGCTTACAGAGTTAGGCCTAACTACAGCAGTGTCTATTCAGGAATAATCTGTCACAGCAGACTTGGTTACAGACAAGAGGTACAACATTAATGTAATCTTTAGCTTGTATGACAAAGGGTAACATCTGCACACTTACACCATGCCACGAAAGTTTAATAATGACAACGTTTCAATCCTATATAGATCTTCGTCAGCTCAGAATGTTTGAAAAATGCAAACCACACCCAAATTTATACAACATGCACACCAGCAGACAAGCTCTATGATGGCGGGTGTGGTAAATCATCCAAACTGCCTAGGTGATAAACATCCCAAAAAATGAGCAATTAAATAATAAAAGGCTACTTGGAAAAAAATACATAGAGAAAAGCAGCAATACAAAAGCCATACTTTAAAATTTCAAAAATATATTAGACCTTCTCACATATAATCTACATCACCTACATCACAAAATGTCTTGTATTAGGGAGAGGGAAAAGAGAAGAAATCTTAAACAAACTTACAGAAATGAAGTCTTGACCCCTGTTCATGAAAAATGTGTGTCTGGGTGTGAGTGAAAATAATAGGCCTGTATATCAATGTAGGAGCGTTTTTATGTGGCGTAAGAGGGTATTTAAATCACCTCCTCCTTGGAGATATGCGTTACCTAAGAGAGGCCTTTGGGTGATTTGCCTCTTTCAAATGCACTTGGTTGTGGTGGATCTGGGTCTGGATGCAGCTGGTATGACATAACGCAAACAGTCTTTGATAATATAGAAGAACTTCGTGCAGCATGTGTCATAAAGGACGAGGTTATCCAGGTGTTAAGTGATAGCTCAAGGAGATGTGTGTGTGTGTGCGTGTGTGCGTGTGCGCGCGCGCTGTGGATACTAATAGATGCAATGGATTTTGCTCTACTGTATTCTGTAGTCATTACACAAAGTACCTTTCCCCTCAACATGTCATGTAGTGACCACCCTCTACCCATCCTGAGTTTCAACCTGCGCCTGTATACATGCAGCCTACTATCCAATCAGAGGCAGTGTAGTTGAAAATCTGGTGGAGAAAACAACACACTAAAAAAAACACATCATCGCGCTGCTGCTTCCGAATACGACTTGATCAGCTGACCAAGAAACAGCCAATCATAAGTCGGTCACGCTGTAAACACAGTGTTCGTTTGAGTGCATAAAGCGCAGAAGCGTTCAAAGAGGGGAAACTGTGCAGAGACATGACGGCGGAGGCCAGTGTCAGCGGTAAGTCCGTGGTTTATTTTACCGTAAACACATCGATGGAGTCGGCTTTTTTATGTTTAAAGCTTGTTGACAGCTGACTGCACGAAAAAGCAAAAACTAAGCCGTGTTGCCTAAATGTGGGCATTTAATGTGTTCAGAGAAAGCAGCATAGTTCATAATCTGCAAAAACAAAAACTGCTCACCGCTGTGTTTTCTGTCACTACACTATCGTTCTCTATCATACTCCTAAAATATTCCTGTATGGGTGGCATTAACCAGGGTGCATGCAATTAATGCAGTTGATTATTTTGACTATGTCGGTTTATATTTTCAATAAATGTCGTTAAATCAAAGATACTTTAGTTCAGTTAAATTACATAAGTGACTATGTCAAGTTTAGTTGACTATGTCAACCAAATCTCTGAGCTTATATTTTTAGTCTGATCAGCCGCCAAGAATAAAATTGTTCTTATGAAAGCAGCGTAAATGAAAGAAATCACTGTATTCTTTGCATGTCTGAAGAAGTAGCTTAGTAAAGTGTCAGTGTTACAACCACTAAAACTTTATGTTAATCAGTTAATTAACTAACCAATGAAGTTTAAGCAGCCATTTTAAAGATGTTTCACTTAAAGATCCCATACAGGTGTGTTTTAAGACTTATAAAAATACCCTTGTGTATGTTTTATCGACAAAAAGTTACATTTACTAGTTTAAAAATCCCTAAAATGTACCTACTTGAAACAAGATTTCTCATAGTTCACTGAAAGGTCCATCCTCAGTGTATGTGGACTTGTTCTAAGGTGCATGATGAAACCATTGTTGGCTTCAAAATCATCTTCTTCGTACACATCTTAAACTGAGATTTAAGATGAGCGCAGAGAACTTTCCCCCTTCAGCAGATGAATGTGAAAACAACTTAGTGTCCAATTCTGCACATACACCATTCTGATTATGAACATCAAAGTGACAAAAACAAAACACATTTGTGACTGTAATATAATTTGGGTGTTAACCTTCTAGTGTTTTCCTGAAATCTCAGCACAGTTTTTGTTCTTTTCTTTCCCCAATCTTTCTTTTTCTTGCTGAGCTACAGAGTGGATGTGGAGCAGGTTGTTATTTCCAAGAATTTGACAGAAAATTTGCTCACTGTAAGAAGGATTGAGTATAACAGGATTATGTATAATCCTCCGTCTGTAGATTTTGCACGAGGCTGCACAGCATGTAGATGATTATTGTTGCATGGAAAAATGCAGCCAGAGATGTTTATTCTGTTTAATGAAGTCAAATTTTTGAGGTAAAATAGCCTTAATCACTGGAGATACAGTATATGAGACCATAGAGTTTTATTATTAATGAAAAAATGTCCTATTGAAGACATTTGAATTGTGTTAGAACTTTTAAAAAAAGTCATATTCTTTAACTGGAAAAACAGAAACTTGATCTTTATCACAAACACTATTGTTTTGCAAGCCAGCTAAGGTTCATCCACCATAGCAAAATGTTTAATCTTTAATCTTCTGCTGTCAGTCATTTTGAGACAGTGCAGATATCCTTTGCTTCCAAAACCTTCCATCTTAGTATAATTTTAGAGTATTTTTAATTTTGTTTTAATGTTTGGATGAAATTCAGCTTTATTTTTCAACAGTAACAATAGATGATGTGGATGTAATTCTGCCTGGAACATTTAAATTAAAACTGTTTTGAACTGTGTATTTAATATTTTGTTTACAGAAACGGGGGGAGTTGCCACAGCAGGGAGCAGCAGCACCAGACAGGTAAGAACATAACAACTTCACAACTGAACACTGCTGTTACCATCATTGAATGGCACAGAAAGATGATCAAAAGCAGGCAGGTCCACAGCAACACAATACGATGAGTCACAGCCAACACAGGCACTACCTTTTTAGACCATCTGTTATGTACTTTGTCGTTTTTGTTCCTCGCCTGTCCGGAACTCGTCCTTTCTCTTTGGCGAAGGGTTTGTTTGTTTAATTTTGAAAAGGTTCTAAATAATAAGAACACATT
Organism: Lepomis gibbosus; assembly: GCA_029875015.1. Classification (NCBI taxonomy): domain Eukaryota; kingdom Metazoa; phylum Chordata; class Actinopteri; order Centrarchiformes; family Centrarchidae; genus Lepomis; species Lepomis gibbosus. Next base: position 17,392 of record JAPMOB010220329.1, on the reverse strand, counting down.
TTGTGTTTATCTGTTTTGTCCACTGACAATATCATTCAAGTTTCTTCCTGACCATCAGCAGTTCATATATTTATTATTATTAATTTTTTTTATATCGGAGATACATTCAGGTATGTAAAAAAACATATTGAAACATGGCACCTGATGCATCTATGAGCAAGGGATAAGGATTTGTGCCTCATCCCTTTGTACCTCATTGGTACCATGTTGTTCTCTAAATCTGAGTCAGGCGGCCCCGGAAAATGAAACACTACTGGTATTATGATTTTACCAAAACACACTTTTGAACCGCAGATTTGGCTGTAAAAAATATATGACATTTGAATGAGTGTGTCTTTATGAAGTTTATCTGCATGACCATGTGTTTTTCATTAATAATAACCCGCTAACCATCAGTCAAATCTTGTGTTTTCATCAGAAAAAAAATATTGCAAACAAAAACTGCTGATATATTATATATCATTTGGACTTTAGTATTGATCTACAAAAGAGGACTTACTACCTGCACTGGTCTTTAATCCTTGTTAGTTAGATGATGTCTCTCTTCTCTGTCCTACAATCTGAATCCAAAACAGAGATTGTGCTTTTAAATCTAATAGTGTCTGATGTCTTTTTACCTGTATAATTCATGTCTTTCAGTTTGTGACACAGGTGGCAACACCTGTCCTATAAAACTGATCATAGCTGACTCAACCAAGAGAGTTTAGTGTTTTGACTGTTGGCTCCGTCACACATGTCCTGTTTTCCATGCTGTTGGACAGGCTCGACCTGACAAGTTGCATTACGCAAATTTATGGAGCTCTGCAGGGGAACAGAGAAAGGATGGGGAAAAAAGGGATTATGTAATATCATATGAAATGTTAAGGAGTGTTCAGTAACTGTTGTTGTTATGACACGGGGAGGAAGGTATAATGAGAGAGTGTGGTATAATGGAAATATTTTGGGAGATTATGTAATAAATGTAAATAAAATAAGGATAGATGAACAAGTGCATCTGCATCTGTGAGATGTGATTGTATAATTGTGTGCATGTTGCTTGTGGCTCTAAAAAAGAAGCAGAAGAAAAAGAACAGACAGCTGAATACTGAGACCAGCACGACATTTGCGTAACATTTTTCCCACTGTTGCCATGGCTGAGCAAAGGGGCAGAAGGGGTAAAATCTGGCATTTTAGAAGGCCTGGCGAATCTGACATCAATCCCTGGACTTAATTCCCGCTGAGTGAACTCATCCAGTTCTCTGTCAGTGTGGCTCGCTCAGATTTTGCTGTTACTAAATGCACTGGGCTTTAGTGATCTAGATAAAAGAAATACTTACATCTGGATCATCTGCAGCTGTAGAAGAAGCTTAATTTAATCTATTATCAATATTGCAAGCAACACAAAACCTTTTAAAATCTGTTTTAATGCATTCACTTTCTTTTCAACACATTTCATATCAAAAAGGAGTACATTGAAAACATTAATCTGATTTTCATTTACTGTCTTGTTAGCATTCAAACTGTACCTTAAATGCCAGATTGAACCTTTAGTTGCTTTGATGCTTTTCATACAGATAAATGGCACAGCTTCTAGCACATAAGTGTATTTGCATTTTTATTATCGCTCTACTGTTTAAACCTCATATCTGTACACATGGCTCCTTACATTTATATTTATCTTTAACCAACTGTATTATTTAGGTTATAATGGACGTAAACGATGTGACTCTGTTTTGATGATGATGATTTTGATCAAGACAGAGAAACAGGAAATCCTAATGTCTTATTTTCACTGTGGTCCTCCAACAATGATATGCTTTAGATACACATGATGGGTTCAGAGACACGTTACTGTTTGTCTCATGCAGGCTCATTTATTTTAGCTCTTTAATCTCACTCCATCATGGTGTATAATCTCTATGCCATTCAATGTGGTGAAAGGTCTCACCTATGAAAAAACAAAAGGGTTCTTTGTTTGTGTAGATCAACATGCCACCTACAGCTGACCTAAGAAGCCACAGTGCTGTCATCCTCTTGGAATGACACTCTCACTGGTCTCACTGCTGTTTTAGAGACATTTACTCTACTTTTCTAAACGGACGTTTCTGTGGGAAACGCTGGTGTAACTCAACATCATGAGATTGCACAGCATCATCAGAGTAACAGAGAGGTTCATGCACAGTTGTTGCTTTTTTTTCCACCCAGGAGGGCCCTGGAGGACTGTGGGACTCCGTGAAGAAAGCTGCGGTTGTCATTGGATCTGGAATCTTATTCTTGGCTGCATTTGGCAACTCGCTGACATGGTAGGATTTTTCTTACAAGTTATCAGTGAACCTGAGGAGTTGGCAGTGTCATAGGTTATTACATGCAGTGCAGTAAAAAATGACAAGGAAGGCGGGGCAAGGAAGAAAACATTAATCAGGACATTGCAGAGCAGGACCGAACTGATTGGGTCTGGTATGGTCTTGTTTTACAGCTACTGATCTCATTTCTGCTTGTCAGTATGTGAAATATCATATTAAGCGTATGGTAAGGATTTGCACATACTCTGTGTCGTCTTTGATCATGTGGTATATCATAATCATCACAGGAGAAATTCATTTTACAAATTAGTAGCCCGCATAAAAGATTCATAAAAATTAATGAATTATATTCTGGCATTGATTAACAGATATTAAATTGCCTGGGTAATTGTTATGCTTTGTCTCGCCCACTTAGCTACAGAATGTTTTATTGTTGGTGCGCAAGGTGGAAATTGTTCTGTCTCTGTTAGGATCTGTATAGGTGAACTGCATTTTGGATCAGGTCTAATTATCCTGGAAATATTCGGATGGTGTGCTCCAGGTCCAATTAGGATCAGGTCTTTTTTTTCAAAATTATATTTAATTTATTTATATTTTCTAATGTAGTTTTAAATTAGATTACACACATGATTTCACCTCCTCTGTGACGCAAACATTATTTATGCACGTCGGGTTCGGGTAGGTTTTTTTTCCATTGGTCTGTTTTGGGTCGAGTCAGACATTTTGCCACTACACTTTGTGTACACTTTAAAGTAACACTACCACAGTGTAAAAATACTTTGTTACAAATAAAAGTCCTGCATAAGAAGAATAATTCCCAGTTAAAAGTACTTAAAGTATCAAAAGTAAAAGTACTCATAATGCAATAAACAGCCCCTTTCAAAGTGTTAAATTATAGAGCTACAATGTCCAAAAAGGTAATATATATTTTTTACTTATGCAGACAAGACAATTTGTATACATAAGTTATCAACAAGATATGTGTGCAACAAGGTTTCTGTACATCATACATCCATACTGTACATAAATCCCAGCAGAGCTTCACACAATTTAATCTATAACAATGCATCGTGTTTAATAAGTTAATCATATGTTTTGAAGGAAAAGCAAAGTAATTTTGGCAGTTCAGTAAATTTAGTGCAGTAAAAAGTAAAATATTTTCCCCTGAAATGTAGAAGTATAAAGCAGAATAAATTGGAATTACTTAAGTGAAGGACCTGAAAATTTTACTTAAGTGCAGTACTTGAGTGATTGTACTTTCTACCACTGGTGTAACAGTGAATGATTAAATGCGGGTGGAAAAAAGTTTTGCAGAATAATAATCAGATTTAATAACATAAGAAAATTGTCTTTTTCAACTTGATTCCTCCTCCAGGCATCTTCAGAGATTCTGGGGAGCTTCAGGAGATTTCTGGCAGAAGTGGTGGACCGAGCTGTACTTGACATTTGAGGGTCATGATACTGCTTTGTTCTTCTTCGGTAAGGAAATAACAACTGGTTAGTTTTGTATCTTGTCCAAAAAACTGTTTTGACCTGCTTTGTATCAATACACAATTCGTATTGTTGTGAAACATAGGTGGCTTCATGGACCTGTACAGCTCTGTAACCTATATATTTTACAGTTACAAAGAAAATTACACACCTGATTTCACCTCCTCGGAGACACAAACAGGGCTTTGTTGTCAGAGTACTTTCTTTTGTACCAGCCACAGAGGAAATAGCCTGTCTGTGTCGCATTGAGAACAGTTGTTCTGCGTATCAAGTCTTCATCTCTGGTGTCGACTTACTCACTCTTATGATGCGGCCATCATGTTGTTGTTGTTATGAACTAGCTGGCTGTTTTACTCAGTGGAAGGTATTCCTCTGGATTGGATGGATGTCATGTTGTCCCTATCTGACTGTGGCCTTTTCTCGACAGGGACAATGTTGTTCCCCACTCTGGCGTTCTGGGTGTCGAATGGTCTGCTGCTTGTGGTGGACACCACTGGTAAACCCTCTTTCATCACACGCTACCGCATCCAGGTGGATAAGAATAACCCAGTATGTGTTAAATCTTTTACAGATTTTAAGTTTCAGTTATTTCTTTATTATCCCCCAATTTAGTATCAACAAATGATTATCTTCTTATTAATACCACCACTACCAATGTGTCTACTACTACAGTACTAGGACCTCTGCTCCTATTGATACTACGTGACCATCTTCTGTCTGCTTTTAATCTCAGTAACTGCTATCATAATCAATCAGTGCTGAGTAATCACAATACAAATTCTCATATAGTGACAGATAATAAATCCATCCTCACCATCCAAAGACATGCAGGCTAGGTTAATTGGTGTCTCCCAAATTGTCCTTACGTGTGAATGGGAGTGTGAGTGGTCGTTTGTCTGTATGTGGCCCTGCGATGGACTGGCGACCTGTCCAGGGTGTGCCCAATGTCAGCTGGGATAGGCTCCAGCCCCCCCCGCGACCCTGTACACAGGATAAGCGGTTGACGATGGATGAATGGATGGATGGAATAAATCCATCTAGCCTCAGCCTCTTCACCGTGATTACCCTTTAGTCACTGGCTTAAACTTAGCATCAATAAATGGATGAATTTATTCATAGAGTGCATGTCCTTCGACAGCAACACATGGAGATTAGCTTTAGACACAACAGAACCAGCTGTTAGACGTTGTTGGGACAGTCACATTGTTGTCATCACATTTATTATCATGTTATATTTAAATGTCTCATTTAACGTGTTTATTTTAAATGTGGCATGATACATTTAAAATAAAAACGTAAGTCAAAATGTGGCTAAATGTTCCTAAATGAATACATAAAACATTTTATCTGTTTATGAAATTCTTCATATCTGGTTCCTAGATTTATATCTGCGAAGGTTTTAAGAAAGTCCTTCTGCATTAATGCATTTATGTGCCACAAACAAAAGGATGCTAACACCAGAGAGCTACCCTGATCAATTTATTTTCATTAAAAATAGTAAAGAAATTTAATCTTAATAAATCAAAAAATATTAATATTAATTTGTAGCTCCTGTAGGTGAGTAAGCACACTTGCGTGAGCACACAGGCATGACCCTCAGTGTTGCTGATCTGACCAAAGTCCTCTCACTGTGTGTTTAATTAACAGATGTTGATGTGAACTGGAAAGATAAGAACTGACATTACTGATAGCCAGGGCTGAAAGGTTACTCTCAAAATGTAAACAGATTATTGATTACCTTTCAACGATTATAACCAGGAACAGAGTGCACAGCAAGCGACAGTTTATTGATGGAATAAAGATTGTTTGGTTCCATTTCCATTAATCCTGCAGTTAACAGACATCATGTTCAGGTTGAATCAGTGTTGATTTACATTACAAGTATTGGCTTTATCACCTTTTATGGGGTGACATACACTTTCATAACATTTCTGTTTTGTCACAGTCAGTCAAGATGGTGATAGTCATTATATCACCAACGAAGAGCAATTCTGCTGAGTCATCATGTGCTGACTTTCCATGGTCAGTCACTCTGAGCAGAGATACGAAAGCTCTGGCCACGTTTCAGAAAGCGGCTTTAGTGAAAACTCTGAGTTTGCTAAGAGATGTGATGAGGGGAAACTGGGGTTATCTGTTTCAGAGACTGGGATCAGATAAATCCCAAATGAGTAACTACAACAACTTATGCTGTGAAGCAAACCTGCTCAGGAGGAGGTTTTGTTCAAATAAACTGAGTTTCTCTCTGACTCTTCTCCTCCTCTGGAGCCTGAAGCAGCTATCTGAAATACTTTCATTTCTTAATTTATACAGTCCATATCAAAGCACATTCGCAGAAGTTTATGTCTTTAGAAGTATTGGATTAGGTTAGATATTAGTTCGTTACCCAAACATGATCTTTAACATGACCGCGTTTATGACCAATGTGTCATTGATTTAAAGACAGAGACAGGGATCTCTGGACATCGTGAATTCGTCCTCCGCTCAGAATAAATTCTATAGGCGTCACTGTCCTTTATAACATTGATTCTGTGAACATTACGGCAGCTGTCAGGTTGTCAGTGGTTGCAATGTGTTGCAACACTTACCTAGGGCTACATTACTGCAGTAATCACTGTTCAAATCTGTATGAAGCTGTATCTGATCATTGAACAATCATCTGTCATGTTGTGATTGAACATTCCTATCATAGTTATCATGTTAGAGATGATCTGAATGTTTTTGAGTGAGGATGACTGTGGTGCAGTCGTAAAAACTCAATGTAGGTTGACGGTGAGTTTTTAGCTGTAGATAGTATTAATGTGTTTTGACTAATTTATTAAATGTGAAACTAGCAAGAAACATAAATTAAACAAAAATTAGATGCCTATAAATGTCAGTATGAACCTAAACATGATTTTCAGAAGCAAATCCTCAAAATAATTATCATCTTCAGGTTTTACCGCTTACATTTTGTCCCGTCAGGTTGCAGCTGAATAAATATATTTTGAAATTGTATTTAACATACAGAAGGATTCTAGCACTTTGTCATTTATTAAGGAAATACAAGTCTGGTAAAATATGAATGTGTGGGCTATGCTGAATAAAATGTAATAGTTACTAACTAAATTACTGAGCCTTTTCTCCACTCCTGTTTTTTTAAGATACATTGAATGATCCACTTTGGCATGCATTCATATTTCTAGCCACAATGGAGTGAAATAGAGGCTCTGCTCTTTATTTACCGTTGCCATGGTGAATCATTTTTTCATTTTTTTTCCTTTAGGCATGCCCTTAACTCACAGTGAACAAACTCAGTTATTCTGATCAGCTGTTGAGGAGTTTCCCATCTCAGGCTTAATCAACTTAGGGCTCAGGGTTAGGCTCAGAGTTTGTTAAACCTGTTTTCAGGAACAGGGTTCTGAAAACAGGGTCTTGAGCCCTTTTAGTCATAAATAAAGTCAGGACTAGCAGTTGTGTAGCAACAATACGGCTTATGCAACACAGACTGTGTGACTTTTTACAGAGTCAATGTATTTTAAATTCAGTCACTTGAATCATGTGTCAGGGCTTTTGGTCAATCTTCAGATGACTGAAAAAACAATGAGGGGTAAAACCACTAAGTCATTTATTTGGTTAAAAAAACACCAAGTGAGTATCACTGCCTGCAGCATGTGTTGTTACCAAAGTACAAACAACAGCCTGAAAACATTTTTACACAGACATTTTTCCATGTCACAGCAGGAAAAGCACAGGTGCATATAACAGAAGTGATGGTGGCTGAATTCCATTTAGCTGCTTCAGTTTTAGGGTCCTGGTATTGTGCATACTGGCTCACTGTCATGGCTTTCTGGGACACTTCAGCACAACAGAACCAAAGTTAATGTTGTTAGTAACACCTGTGCTTTATCAAAATGTCGGCTGTGATAGGTCAGGTTGTGTTTGTACATTGTACCGTGCAAATGTTCATTTGTCTAGACATACTGCACGTGCTCACACAAAAGCTCATCAGGACATGTCCATGTGTTTTATAACCAGGGTCCAAAGTTTAATGGTAAAAAGTCAAGTTCTTGATGTTATTTGCAAACTGGAGATTTTTTTTCTGATCATCTGATGCAAGACGCTCCCATTTAGTGAAAGGAATGATTTAGAAACCTCTACTTTTTCCATGCATAAGAATAGAAAGTTATGCACAGGTCGGTGTATCAGATTGAATTAGAACATTGTGGGAAAGTTCATTTTTAGAATATGAAAAGTGAAAACTAGATTCATTACACATAAAGTGAAATATTTCAGGCCTTTTCCGTTTTAATCTTGATGACTGAGTGTACAGCTCATGGAAATCAAAAATCCATATCTCAAAATATTAGAATAGAGAATTTATAATACAGAATTGTCAACCTGATAAGTGCTTTTAATCTCTGTGGTTCACTACACACAACCACAATCATGGGGAAGACTTCTGACTTGACAGTTGTACAGAAGACACTCATTGACGCCCTCCACACGCAGGGTAAGCCACAGAAGGTCACTGCTGAAAGGGCTGGCTGTTCAGTGTGCTGTATCCAAGCACATTCATGGAAAGTTGACTTGAAGGTCGAAGTGTGGTAGTATACGTGCACAAGCAACAGGGATGACCGCAGCCTTGAGAGGTCAAACAAAGCTGATTCAAGAACTTGGGGGAGCTTCACAAGGAATGGGCTGAGGCTGGAGTCAGTGCATCAAGAGCCACCACACACACACGTGTTCAGGACAGGAGCTACAAGTGTGGGTTCTAGTGTCAGGCCACTCAGTGGTCTAAAGTCCTCTTTTCAAATTAAAGTAAATGGTTTGTAAACATCCGGTGTAGCCATTAATACTTGCACAGAACCAATAAAACTCCATGCTGTTACATGGAAATGCATAAATGTATTGAACAAGAATGAATATGCAGTGTGAAAGTAGAATAAAGATAATCAGGTGGCAGGAAACATTAAATAAATAAAGTTGAGGAAGATGTTATAAGAAATCACTTAAATCCCATAAAATGTTTTAAAGTTTTAAAGCTTTATACTGCATCTCAACACCCAAAGTTACACTATCATTTCTTTTAAAAAAACAATTGTACTCCAGCGTTCTGAACCACTGATGACTGAGATGCTCTTAACAAAAATTTCTCTATGAAGGCACTGTAAGACCCTGAATGTAAAGCAGCTGCCAAACGAACGTAATGTTATGTAACTAATTATAATGCCACTATTAAAAAAAGCATTTTATCCAGGGTTTTTGTTAACACTGTGACTCCTCTCTTGTTCTCCAGGTGGATCCAGATAAGCTTCGCCATGCGCTGAAGGTAGTCACCTTCAACCATATTTTCATCTCTGGGCCCATGTTGGTGGCGGCCTACTACCTGATGACCTTGAGAGGGAACCCCTGTGGGCCTGAGCTGCCCACCTTCCACTGGGCCCTGATGGAGCTGGCTGTCTGTGCCATCCTGGAGGAAATATTGTTTTACTATTCACACAGGTGGGAATCATTCATCTAACTACTGACACCTGTGACATGTCAGAATGTCTCATGTCCCTCCTGAAAAATGCCTTTAGCGTTTTCTACCCAGTAGACAGTAACACTTCTTTATCATCTGATATTCAGATCTCATTGGAACACTGAACTTTACAAATTACTGCCACCTAGTGGTAAGAGTGAAGGATGTGATATGAAAAAGAACAAAAACTGATGTTTTGGTGTCTTTTGGATTTATCTACAGCTTCACAGAGCTGTTAGCATTGCTGTAGACTTTTAGTCTTGTTGTTAAAAATGTCAGTAGATATATCAGTAGATAACTGAATGATTTTTATTTTGATCCCCCTTCTCTTTCCTCTCAGGCTGTTCCACCACCCTGGCCTTTACAAGCATTTCCACAAACAGCACCATGAGTGGACCGCTCCCATCGGAGTCGTCTCCATCTACGCTCATCCACTGGAGCATATGGTGAATTATCCCTCCCCCCTTTTTCATTTTGTGTTCTGTGTGTGTCTTTCACTGTCAATGTGATAACGCACTAAATGATTTACAGAGAAATTATACCCCTGATTTGGACTGTGGAGGAGGATTTGGAGAGTGTGCTCTGCTCTATGTTGGATTTAAGTCTCTTCTGTCCTCACTGAGGCTTTGAGCCACAGACCAGCTGCAGCTGTCACAAATAAATCAAGCGTGCATGAATTTTACATCTGGAATTGGAACAAACCTGATTCTTTCAGCTGTTGAAAGTGATGCTAAGTCTATTTCACCACTGGTTAGGAGGTTTAAGTCTTCCTGCATGTTCCTAGTTTCACCCTTTTTAAAATTGGTTAGATTTTCCATGGGCATTTAAACCCGCTCTTTCTTCCTCTTTGCTATTAGATCTCCAACATGCTGCCAGTGATAATCGGGCCGGTGATCCTGGGCTCCCACATGACCACCACCACCCTGTGGTTATGCCTGGCTCTTGTCAGCACCACCATCTCTCACTGTGGATACCACCTCCCCTTCCTGCCCTCCCCCGAGTTCCACGACTTCCACCACCTTAGGTGAGTCCACTCCTCTGTGAATATATTTAATGGGATGTAATGGTTTTGATAAACTATTAATCTTCAAAAGATTAAGAAATATGTTCTATTATCAGTGCCACTGCTAAATATATAAAAACAACAACAACAACAACGTCTAATTAAAGTTAAAAAGTACATTCTTCTCTTGACTTTCTGTTTCTGGATAAGTTGTCTTAAAAGGAAATTGTTTACCATAAACTGTGGTGATCAGCTTCTTCTTGCTAAAAAAAGAAAAGCAGAATCTGTTTTGTTTTTTTTAAACTGAATATATATATATAGTTAACATTTTCACAAAAAGACCAAAACCAAAAATGTGTTATTAATACTTTTTCACTTCCCTACCCGGCCTCTACTGACGATGAAAAAACAGCTCGTGAATATGTACTTTTATTTTAAATGGTTAAATAATTAAAAATATCTGGACACTGTAGTTCAAACTCAACTCAACCGCAAAAAATTCAATGTTGGTTTTGGTATTTTCGTGGAATTTGTTGATCCTCCCCCAGAAGACTTATAACACTAAATTTCCTGCACTGTGGATACATTTTCTGCACCAATTTATGATGCAAATGTGTTCATTTATATAAAGAAACACAAAATTCAGGTGGCAGGTGACAATTCAAAATGTAAAAATATACTGAAATATAATGCAGTAATCAGGAGCTTGTTTTTTTTATAGCTTAGGTATAGCTTGGACAACCCAGATGTTTCTTCTATATTTATATTGCATTGAAATTCTTATTCAATTATTTTTGTGCAAATAAACCGTTCTTATAGCATTTTCTTTCGTTTTTTAACATTTATTGTTGCAAGCAATTTTTCAGAACATTTTTACATATGCTTAAAAAACTGATGGGTACAGCATCAGCCATTTCAAAATGTCCTGGGGACATGTCCCCAGCCTCTCTAGTGTAAAAGACACCTGTGCAGACAAGACAAACAATATGTAAGCAACATTTCAAAATGCACCTGCATTATTTTGCATTTTGTGACTTTCAGTCGAACAAGAAACTATTTTTCCAGTCATATTTTGTCTATATAGTTTTCATAAAATAGTGTTCTCATGAAGCCAATACCATGTATCGTCTCACTAGTTGACAGTAAGACATTATAGGTCACTTTATTATTTCAGTGAAATATGTGAAACGTAACTCTTAATTACTGTAATTTGTAAAAGGACAACAAATACAGTGCGGTCCCATGTTGACCGTTTGTTTTTAAACCTTTTTGTAATTTTATTGTTTTCCTACTGATTTAAAATTCTTGGTTGTTGTTTCTGGTTCCTGGGTTCAGGTTCAACCAGTGTTTCGGGGTCTTTGGCGTGCTGGATCGGCTCCACAGCACCGACACCAAATTCAGGCAGACCAAGCAGTACGAACGCCACATTCTGCTCACCAGCCTCACCCCTCTGAATGAGAGCATCCCTGACACACCCAAGAAGGGCCAGTGATGACCCCTGACCTTTAACCTCAGGCCCAAGCCAGAGTTTAGAATCAGTTCCCCATCAATCTAATTTTGATTATTTTAATCCAGAAAACCTGTTGATCAGTTGCACTGTGAAAATCTGCCCACACTCTGGTCACCAGCTTCACTTTTGTTTAGAATTGTTGTTGCACTTTATCACACTTGCCGATTTCATTTCTTTTTCAGCTTCCATATTCTCTGGCGAGGTGGAGTCACCTGCCACAGTGGTTATTTTCAGCGTTTCCTCACACAATCTCATGTTCCTCTGTAAATGTGGCCTTTGTTCCAAACTATCATGGAGAAGTTTACGAAAGCTGATGTCTGCAAGGAAAAGAAAAGAATAGATGAAAAGTTATGTATGATTAAAAGAAGATATAAATACTCACATTAAGTCAAAATGTTTAATTTCCATGAGTATTTTAGTTGAATTTTTTTATGACTAACTTAATCCATTTTGTTTTTCCGGTGAAACTGACTTTCATAGACGCATCGTTGTGTGTACGCATTAGCTTTACATATTCATTTGTTTCTAGTATTACATTTGAAATTAAAGGCAAATCATATCTTAACACAAGTCACAGGGACTCAAGTAGCTTTTTAAGCAGACAGATAAATAATAATAAAGAGACTTGACTGCACTCCCCAACCGTTACCTTCAGTTAATGTTTTTCTCAGATTTCTAAAAATCCAGCGGCCTCTCTACCCATAAAACCTTGTGGTTCAGGGTCGTTTGCTGGCACAAATTAAGATTACATTTTCACTCATATCGAAACACACGGCTGTTCTTACTCTGCCCGTGCTCCCTGGATAAATATGACTTTAAGAGGAAACTGCCGTTCACACCAACTTGGTGTGAAGCACAAACACAGACGTAGTCAAAATCGGTGCTAGAGAAGTGATTTACACTGTTCACAACCTTCCACACATTCCTTAATAACAAGCAAATTATTTGTTAATATTCTAATTATTTCAGTGAGAACAGATTCTGGTTTCAATGTAAATGTTAGTACTTTACGTTGGCTATATAACATCTTTCCATTACTTGTAATTGTCGTATTATGGAAGTGTTGATCATCTCTCACATTACACAAACTTGAAAAATGATGCCACCAAATGACGTTATTTTCTTTGTGAAACTAAGCTTTGACCTGAACACATTAACATTTGAGTTATCATAAAAAATAATTACAATACAAAATGTGTTTAGAGCTAATGTTTAATTATAGCACAGACATCTGCTGCGTTCACTTGCTGCTCAGACAGAAGATAACGTTTGCACTTAATCTCTGTGGCACTTACACATATCCTTCAATGTTAAATGTGTCTGTATAACAGGAAACCTCAAATTGTTTTAAAACAAATGAATGTTGAAAAAGATCTTCTGTGATTGCTACACTGACTGGACTGTTAAATAAAAATGTTGTAAGAAGAGGGTGCACGATTTGCTTTTCTTTCCCCTTTCTGTGGTGAGGACAATTCCAAAACCTCTTAATTTATTAAAACTGCCACACATATTGATATCTTACCATGAAGCCAAATAAACTACAGACTGACAGTGTCAAACTTTGCATATACATTCTCACTCTCACAAAGGAAATAATCACTCAAAAGCCATTGTTTGAGGTTTTTTTGTCCGTTTTGTGTTTTTTTTTTCTTTATTAAGGAAAAGCATAATTACTACAAATTACAAATAACACTAATAGCGAATCACATCAGCCTACAAAGCAGATATTATGAATATTAAATGTTATAATACAAGTTCTCATTCAAGTATTTTACATTTTTCCATTTTATATATTTTTTTGTTCCTTTTTTCCTCATTTTCATCTTTTTTTCCTCATGACAAGCCTAGGATATTGTAATGTAATGAACTATTTTAATGGTTCATACACAGTTATATCTTATTCATATGGCTTTATGGAATTTTGTCTTTTTTCAGTCTTCAGACACCATAACCAGCCATATTCCTCTGAGCGACATCACAAACCCCAGCCGGGCTCTTTCTTTTCTCGTTTTCTGCTCCTCCCTCCTTTCCCACGTCCATCACTCATCTCTAGTGTCCGGCCAGCTGGCCAAGTCCGCGTAAAACTGCCGTGCGGAGGGTGCGGCGCCCCCTAAAGTTTGTTTGGACAGCTTGCAGCAGTTCTATGCTGATAGAGAAGGCTGAAAACTCCCAATACACCTGAAACCCCCAAATGTCCGGTGACAGGTGATGGCATGTGATGATCACATTAGAGGGAGGGACCATGTGACTGTCCCAGGAAGAAGGCCCCCTAGTGACAGTCTGCCATATCTGCAGCCACGCGCACACACACATACACACCAGCTCACCCACTCAAAGGCTTCACTGGTTTTGGGGGAAATGCAAGTTTTTTTCTTGTCTGAAATATTTTGCAGCTCTTATTATTCCATCTATAAACCTCCAGTAAACATTTTGATGCATCAACTGTAAGCCTCTGAAAATGATCCAAATCTCCCTGAAGATAAACCAAAAAAACATTAAAGAAAGAAAAAAAAAAAAAAACAAGTACAGCTTTGCGTTGCATTTTCATGTTTCCAACAGTTCTGTATTTAGACCAAGAAACTGAAGGTCTGAAATACTGACAGGACGATGGGAAGTCCAATCCACTCTGCTGGAACATCAACTAACAGGCTGAAAGATTATTACGGAAAAGGACCGAGACAAAAAAAAAGAAAAAAAGACAGGCGTCCAACACAGTTACATCTAATGATTGTGAGGCTCCTTCCAAACTCCTCAAATGCACTGAAACTACTTTTTCATGTGACAGTGCTGTTTCACAGTAAATAGCTCTTCACTCAGAAGCAAAAACTTTGTAAGTTAACGGAAAGCGGGTCATTTCACTAAGCATCTGGATATCCGCACTTGTATTAAGACTTTTTTCCCCCAGAATTTAATATCTTCTTGTTCAATTTGTACCCCAAAAACAGATCATTTAAATGCTTTTTTTGACTTTCCACATAGTGTTTGTAGAAAACCTGGGGACTTGGAAGAATTAGTTTAAGTAATGTTATCAGTTTGTAGTTGGAAATGCTGCTCTGTCATCTTGGCAAAAAAATATCTTTACTAAAAGAAAAAGAGCAAATTGACTGTGATTTCAACGTGAAATACTATAAGCTTACAGATTTAGTTTCTGCACTGAATACCCGTTGACGCACTGCTGTCCACTTTCCCTTTTGTGTCGTGAATTATGTTCCCGTTTCTGAAATCCACAGTTTTAACAGCCTGACACAAACCCTACCCTCCATCATCATAACAACAACGCTGGAAACACTGCAAATTGAAATTAAAAAGCATTAAAAGATAATCATGAGACCATTACAAAAAAAGTTAGAGTACATACCCATGTAAGGCAAATATATAATCTGTTCTATAAACAAAAACAAGTAGCAGGGAGCTGTAATCATTTCTCTTCATCTGTCAAATTCACATTTACGTTAGTGGAGGAAAATCCCTCTTCTATTTGATATCATCAGTACTCAAGTTGGATAAAGATTGAAATTATCCACATAGTTGACAGTAGGAAGTGTGACGACTGAACAGAAGAAAACTGTGAAAGGACCCAAATCCAGTCTTGAATTTTTGTCCACAGCGAGGCAAGACGTCGAGCTTTGTGTTTTGTGTTCAACTTGCTCATGCTGCTACATCTGTACCTGCGTCAGTGTTCATGCCTTTAACTGATGTGTGTTATCTGCTGTGTGAAACAGAAAAAAGGTGTTGTGCGCTCGAGGCCCAAATGACCTCCTGAAGTTGAAGGCAAAACGTCTGAGCCTCATTAGCGCCTCCACCCAGAGCACCTGCGACAGAGCATGACGGCCCTCCTCATAACCATCGCTTCTTCAAGTAATCCGGATTGATGATTCCAGTCCTAATCGTCACTTTTGTCAACTGATGGATGGATGTCGAACGGATGGATGAACGGATGGATGCAGCTCGTCTGACGGGGAGACGCAGGGGGAGAGAGAAAGTCAGGTAGCACCCAAAGGAAGATCCTCAGGAACACTCTCCAAAACTCTCCACCCCACAGTGTTTTGTTTAGTTGTTTTTCTCAGTGAGGGGGGGGGGGGACTTCCCCCAGGTTGATGTGTTTCTGCACAAAAAGCCACGACTTGCAAACACAGGGAAGAATTACAGGACTTGTAACAGACCGAGTGACAATTGGAAGACAGTTCAGAAAGGGAGGGGGGGGGAGCAGTGATCGGATATATGGGTGATTTCAATGCTGTACAATCGACAATAAGGTGGCGGGCAATTAGAAGCAGTAAAACCATTAAAATAAGGCAACTTTCAATGATCGTGTCCACACTGAGAGGTTGGTTCAAGTCGTTTTTTACCTCTACTTTTATCATTTGGTTCTTTTTTATTTTCCTCTCAATGCCCAGCCATAAAGAAAATCAAATTTTTTTTTAGACCCTCAGCTGAGAGCACTGGGGGCTCTGCGGATGGAAATGACAGTCGCTCGATTCAAACCACTTTGGTCCGGTTGAATGTCAGAAGCAGCACGGCCTCCAGCGGGCCGCTAGTGGGGCTTTTAGATGCTCAGTGTTGTTCAAACTATTTCAAAGTCTCCAATGTCACCACATGCCGAAGAAATAATAATCATAAATCTGAGATCTGGGCGAGGAATCAAATATCTTTCAGCCAGCAGGTCAGTGACGATCGAAAGAGGGGTCCCAGTGACAGAGAGGGGGGAGGTAAACATGAAAATGTAAAAAAAAAAACAAAAACATAAAAAGTTAAAATAAACAACAAACAACAAATCCTCACTAAACCATCCACCGCGTGGATTGGCAATGATTTGTATAAGAAAAAAAAAGTGTTTGACACCTTATCCATTCCTTGCCTCATTAAGACAGAAAAGGTCATTTTGCTCAAAAACTTAAAACTAATTAATAAACCATATTAATTATTTGTCTTCCTTATTTCTCAAATCAAAAATTGTTGTAGGGAAAAAAATACTAATACTCTCATGCTTGAATGAAGAGCTGGACGCCCCCTCCCCCCTCCTGTGGCGCAGAGAGAACCAGCGACTTGCAGACGTGGTTGAGTTGATCCATTGTTAGCTGGGATGTTGTGGTGTTACTTCAGTGTCTTGGCATCGGGGGCGGGGGCTTTCTGGCTGGTGGGTTTGGCATCATCCTTGGCTTGGGGGCCATGGGCGGTGGGGGCGGGGCTGGGGCCTGAGCTGGTCTGGCTATGGGGCCGGCTCAAGGGCTGAGAGGGGTGCCGGCGGCGACCGTCTCCGCTGGACGAGTGTCTTCTGCGTCCTCCTTCCTCCATTGGCGGCTGGAACCAGAAATAAGCAGGGCAGAGTTTAGATGGTGCACAACAACTACTTTTAGAAAAAAAAAAATCATGTAGTAACCTCGTTATTGCAAATCTGTATACATGGAGCAGGTCTGTAATAGGATTTCTCCCCTACCTTATGTTGGAAGCATGGCTTACTTATATTAAACTGTACCAGTAATAGACTACTTCCTGATTTTAAATGTAAATGCTCCGTACTTTCGACCACTCAAAGCGCTTTTACACTACATCTGCATTCACACACACATTCACTCACTGAGCCTAAGTGCTCAAACGGAAACTAA
>JAPMOB010220325.1:0-14366 GCA_029875015.1 Lepomis gibbosus | reverse complement strand
CATTCATTATTCATTATTTGCACAAATACCCTAAGTGACTAAAATCGATATATTTTGCAGCTGGTGTCCCACGAAATATATATATATACACAATATATATCATTTAGCCTATTTAATTATTTCAGAAAAAGAATGTCACCCCTGTCACTGCAGAGTAGAAAGTGGAAGTTCCTCCTTAATGAAACAATTGCCAATGTCAACCTCAACCTGTAGCCGCACTGTATCCACTTTAAATCTATATTCACTGCAAAGATGCGATTTATTCATATTGTCTGTTAAAGGTTACATCTTTATAATTTCTTACTCGTATATGTCATGATATTTTAGGTATTTAGAGACAGTTTGGTTTGACTGGATTGACTAAGTGTGACTCTTGAGCCTCAGTGTCAGGATGGTCTGGCAGAGGGCGCTCTATCCATGTTTGGCACTTGTCCCTTTAGTGAAGAGTGGATTCATAAAAGATCAACAAAAAATGCACCCATACACATTAATCAGGAACAAGTTTGGCAGTTGATGAAATGTTTAAGGCATTTTTTAAGCCAAAGAGACTAAATGCAATTATTTTAGTTTCTGAAATGTTAATATTTCCTTGTTTTCTTAGTCTTCGATAATAATAAAGACAATGATGGGAAACTATTAAGCTTATATAACAGGGAGATCAATCAACAATGAATGTGTGTTGCTGCAATAAATCAAAGTTTTTTTTAAAACAAATTGATAGCTTATTTTTTAATAATATCCTACAAAATGAAGACATAACTGTCTTTACACCCTCTCCTCTTTTTGTTCCCTGAGCTGCTACCGCCAGGGTTTGTCTGTATGTTTGTGGTCTATATTACAGCTTTGTACTGTTTGAGAGCAAATATTTGCCCGACGCCCTCCAGTTTATCACGGGGAAACAAGTGTTAGCCGTGATTAAATATTTGAACTCCAGTTTCCAAAAACATCACAAAGCTGCAGGCAGGCTACAGACTTAAATAGGTTTTTATTGTTTATTTCTTTCCGCAACCAAAAAAATAAATAAAACATGTATGCCCTCTAAATCCTGTTTTAAATCACCTTAAAACTGAGCAGTGAGTACACTCACTTTAAACCAGTTGTTCACCATGGCAATATAACATGCGTGCACAGTTTGTACACGGGTTGTTTTTTTTTAACAGATTAACAATTTGAGATTTGTTATTCTATTGTACTATATCCATATTAAGTTAAATATAGACCCATTCTTAATCTTTCAGAATGAAAGTGCTCTGCAGAATTATTGATACATATGTAATTTAACTTAAAATAAACATTGAAACAATTAAATATAATATTTTGTGTTTGTTTCATTTTCCTCAAAATTAAAATCATCTTATATTTAAAGATGTACATGGACTAACTATGGAAGCCTAAAAGGGACTATAATAGGATGATAATATCAATTTGAATTAAAATGTTAAATTCCACAATAGCATTATAATGCTCCACATATGTATGTGTTGTTTCAGTTGAAACGTTTAATCAATTTGCATTTTCACAGACTTGTGTGGTTCTTCCACCATATTCAATATAAATATAAAAAATAAAATATAAAAAAAACATTTAAATATAAATGGAAAAGTGTTTTTTTTTGCAATTTATTTTTAGACAACATTCAAATTAAAATGCCATATAAACACGGTAACCCATTTTAAATGCAATATTTGAGTCAAAGTGAAAATGTCCTAACAATTTGAACATGAAATCTAATCTATCCATCTCTTGCTTTGTCCGCTGAGCCATAAACAAGTTGTATCATTTAACCGTGAGATGTGATGTGAATGTATTTTTCAAAATGTGGTTAAATCTTATTAAAAACATGCAGTAAATACGCAATGTTGTGATGAATCTTGCAGCTCGTCCTCTGGCCTCCCCACTTTGGGAACCACTGTTCCAAACAGTCTTCCCTTTGTTTCCTCTCATCGCCACAAACAGCTGGAAAGTGGTCTGCATGTGTGCCCAGCAGTCAGAGCTGTTTATCAAAGATGGGAGGCAGACAAGTTCAGGCCGATGCCTATCCAACAGCTATGGACCATCAGAGGGCCACGTGACTTTATTCCTGTTCAGACTTTGATTAGAAAGGACCACATTCAGAGGGGTTGAAACCATGCAAGTCAAGAGTGAGACCATGAGAAAACCGGGTCCAATTCAACACCAAGACACTCCCCAATAAAGTTACACACTTCTCTTTTCTCTCTTTGCTTTTGTGCTGTTCAGTGTAAAACTCCTCAGCTTCATGATCCGAAAGCTTTGTCTGAACTGGAGGCCACTTGCCCTTCGAATCTCAGATGCTTTTTCGTTCATGAAAGTTGCAGTTTAATCCAGGTGTGGTCCAAAAAAAGGGTCAAGTCAAGTTTTCCTCAAGCAAACTCCGGTGAAATCCACTTGGGGTCTGCACCACATGTGAAAGCCATCTGTTCCCCTGACTGGGACTCGACATGCCCAGACTTTCAGTGCAAATCTTGATGGCCATGTAGGGGATGCTGCGGTCTGCAGGTAAGATGGAAAACTATTTGGACTGAAGGAAATATCAAAAAACAGATGGGTAACACCACAGCATTAGAGAGATGTGAAGGACACAAAGTCAAATACTTTCCACGTCTACAAAAGCAGTTATTGATAGAAGGGACAGTGGGATTTGAAGTTGACTCCTTGAAGGCAGATTCTGCTACAACTGTGGAAGGTCCTTTTGTTTGGATGTTTCAACACTGCAAGGCCCTGAAACAGCCAAATTCTGACAAATTTTGCAAAGGAAGATTCTTCACACCTGCATTGTTGCCTCTCAAGTGTCCCAGGGAGATTTGCAAAGAAGCAAATGATCCTATTTTGTTTAAAACTTCCCCCCCTCAAGCCCCTCTAGGTGTTTTTCCAGGCTGAACAGAAAGTTGCCAATGACTGAGGTTCAGAGGATGTTGTCTGTGGTGAGATGCCAAAGCCTGAGGAGATGTTTTGTTGATTTAATGTGATACTCCCCTGAAAACTCTTGATTGTGAAACAAATTGTGGTCTTTTCAAATTCACAGCAGTCTGTAGACAATGGATTCCTGTGACAAGTTTACACAGCAGAAAAAGTCCATAGAAACATCTCAAACCTCAACCATTCAGACCATGCTTGCATCTTAAGTTGCAACTATATTTCTTTGCCAGGATGCACTTTCTAGGATTAGCCACAGGAAAACATTTGTTAACCTGGCTATATTTCAGCTGACTGGTGCTTTGAGCTGAATGCTAAAGTCAGCATGCTAAAAATGATAATTTAGCGTGTTAGCTTGTTAACATTTGATGTGCATAAAGTACAACTGATCAGTTTTGCAGATATTTGTTTATAAACCCAAAATACTAATCTGTACCTGATTATATATAGAATAGAGACCAGGTGTTCCATTACCTGAAATATTTAATTGAGTATCTAGGTGGGGATTATTGATGAAGCCATACAGTCTTATTTTGATTGTTTATTTAATTAGTGAAGTATTTGGTAACTTTCTTTGCTGTGAGTAGTTCCAGCGGAGGTTGAGGAAGCACAGGGGGGTCTGGCCATCCTGCCTGTGTGAAAAGAAACCTTAATCTCTAACAGTCAAGGTCCACGACACAGTATTGAGTGTTTCTACTCTATTCCAGTTAGTTATCAAATTAGCTCACACAGATAAAGCAAACAATGGTAGTACTCACCTGTCTCCTCAGCAGGGGGCGGAGGCAAAGGAGGGTTGTATGCCCAAGCAACTGCAGGAACAAACCATGAAGCTGAGGATGGGGGAGTAAAGGCATCAACTATGCTAATTTATGCGATTATTTTGAGCGTATGTGTTATTGATTTATTGACAGAAAAGTGTATTTATGTAAATATTCATTCTTTGTGCCCTATTTTTCTATGGCGTTGGTTTTTAGGTAAATATTTGTTATTCTAAATGATTGTGGTCCCACCTGTCATGTATGGTGTGTAGGGAGTAGGGAGTGTACATAAGGCAGCTAGTTGCTTTCAGTTTGTTGGTTGGTGTCTCAACTGGTCTGTATGGAAGCTATTAAATGACACGATTGTGCTTTGTATTTTATCTCTGTCTGATGTCTCTCTGGAGAAAATTTAAAGCTGCTGCTGGGCCATCGGCCACAGATTTTTAGTGATGGGCAAAGGAAGCTTTTGTAAAGCACTGAAGAACTTGAGCCAATTGTTTGAAAAATGGGTTCATTACTCTAAGCTTCAGTTACAGTGGCCGCTCCTGGCGAAGTGCAAAGCTGCAGTTAAATTAGGCAGTCTAGCTGGTGGACAGGAGGATTTTAATTACATACATGTACACACCTCAATGGACAGTGTTGGAGAAACTACTCTATTTTTGTAGAAAAGACCATTAGTCATAAAGCATCTTTGCTTTTATCACCTTTGGATTTAAAGTATATTTACTCTGAAAATTCTTTGATGGGCAGACTGAATGGCTGTATTGTGTCATTGATGAGAGAGTGCTGGGGAAATATGGCATAGGGTGGATGTGCTTGTGTAACCGTGGCAGGGGGTGAATGTGTTAGATGGGGAACACAAACATTCAACAAGATTTCAAAACGATCGAGGCAGTTCTATTGAATCAGAGGACTGGACCACAAACCAGTCAGTGATTCAGTCAGACAATGAATCAGTTGCTGCTTCGGACGTCATATGTCATATGATTTTTTCGCACCAAAGCTAGCTTTGAAGCAGTATTGTACTTCAGGTTTGAAGAACGTATCAAAGCTTTGGTGTTGCCATCACTACAGATTTTATGGAAATCCATCAAATATGTGTAGAGATGTTGCAGTGTGGACTGACAGAGTGACGTATCCTTAGAGCCATGTGGACAGAATATTTTTTCATCCAGATGTTTAGCAATCAATCTTCAGAACAGCAGGAAGTGTTATTCAAAGATTGTCCAGTATTCATGTTTTGGAAAATTTGATTCTTAGCTTCGTGACTCAAATGCAATTTTAAAAGATGAGAGGGACAAACTGTGTTTTCAATAGTCTTTGCAATTATAACAATAATAATAACAGAGATTTTGTTGCACATGTCCACATTGTTAAAAAGAAGGCCTGCACGCTCTCCTGTGTGGGTGTGCTGATCCCCCTTCACTCAGATTTATGAACTTAAAGCCAGTAGCCAATGGTGTCCTGGTATTATAGACTGATAAGTGCACTCAGCAGCCTTGGAATGCTGTTTTTGTAACTACCTACACTGACACTGAAGATAGATAGGTATCAGCCCTGGGTCAGTTTCTCTGGCTATTTTGGTATGTTGGAAAATGCAATCCAGCTCACATGCCTCTTTTCTGGAACCGGCCCCCCTTCACTTTTAAAACTAGAGGCAGCAATCGCACTTTTGTTGGTTTACCAAAGGGCACTTCAATGGAAGTTGCCCAGACAGTCAAAGCACTGGAACCAGCACTTCTGTAGTCATGTTTCTTTACTCTGAGACCAAATTATCATAATACTATCAAGGATTTAAACATTTCGTAGGTTCAGTATTTTCAAATATTTGATCTGATCCAAAACTATCTGACCTGTTCAATGGGGTCAATCAAATTCATTTGGAAAACTGAGGACTGACTGAGGAAGACTTTGTGTCCTCATAAAAAAGTACATCCACATGTCTGAACTGTGAGATCCTGGCACAGCACTGACATGCAGATGCTGCAACATTTCCAGAGGCGTTGGTTAAAAAAAAGCTTCTATCATAAGTGCTATCAGAAGTTAAGAGAGAAAACGAATTGCCAAAACCTCAGTGAGGCAAGAAATCCTCTGAGAGACAATTGTGAAAGTGAATGTGTTGCTATCACAATGTGTCTGTCTACTTAGTATTTTGAAATCAAAAGGACTTAAATCTGCTCTGATTAGCCTTCTTACGATTACTTTTATGGTGCTAGCAGGCCAGCCGCGAACAGCAGACACACAAAGTTAGCAACGAGGTGGTGATTTTAGTAAAGCATCTGACAGCTGAAGAGACAGGTATTTCCCTCAGCCGTTGGTTGAGACCAAAATAGAAACACAAGGAGCATGAAAAGTAGATTTACATTGGTCAGATGGCCAGAAAGAGCACTTTGAGTTAACAATAATGTTGCTATGTGTGTTCTGGATATGTAAATACCCAACAGCTTGCTAGCAAGTTTACTATAATTACCGAGTAAATTAAAAATATGTCAATGTTTACAGTTTGTTTGCTGTCCACTGGTGGCCAAAACATCCCCAAGGAAAAAACAAATAATCCTATTTTAAATAGGCTATCAGAATTTATAAAACACTGTGTAGTACATATCTACAGCACATGATTTAAAGCATTTACTTTTTATAACATTTCAAATTTTAGGAAATATATTATATGTTATTATTATCCCATTATTCCGTGCAAAATCTTTTTCAAGTAATGAACTGGCAACTTCATATGTCAGATTAAAAAGGTGAAAACAGGTGTGAAGATTAATTTTGACTCCCCAAACACTTCTTATGGTGATGTATGATGTTAATTTAGATATGCTTTTTACATCTGGTGAATCAGCACTGTTTCACTTACATAAATTTATTTAGGTGGGTTTACCCTCCATTAGAGCAGACAAAGAGACCTCTGCCATTTATTTCTTATTGTGGTATAAACTCCCCCCTCTTATATATCATCTGTGTGTCATCTCGCTTTTCCATCAGCTCCTCTCTTTTTCTGGCAGCCAACCACCTGACAACACAACAAGCATTTCCCCAGATGTGTGTGTGTGTGTGTGTGTGTGTGTGTGTGTGTGTGTGTGTGCGGGTGTCCTCTGTGACAACCCCAGCTGTCCACCCAGATCCTCAGCTTATCTGTGTGCACGTGTGTGACTGTGCGTATGCGTGTGAGTGGTGTCCCGTGGTGAGAAAACATAATGGTTAACAGCAGTGGGAGTCAAAAGTTGAGACCAAGCATTCCATGACATTATGTATCTGAGCCAAGAGACATACTGCATACTGCAGCCAGCTCAACGTGTGTGTACTGTGCTCTGTTTGTGTGTGTATGTGGCTCAAATATACATGACGTGTTGCTGCATTTAGCTCCAAAAATAACGGATTACCTCAAGCTAATGTGGCTGAGAAGTAAATCTAAATGTTAAATCTACGTCCGAATTCAAAAAGGAGTCTTCACTTATCTGATTAGTTTGTGCTGACACTCCTTGTTGATCCCCTCCCACATTAAGATGTCAGTGATAACACACACTTCTATTAGTGTTCACCCACTGGCTTAGTGGGTGAACACTACTTAGTTTTCTATTACATACTTAGTTTTCTCTCCCACTCACCCTATCTGAGAGAGAGGGGAGTGCTTTGTGTTGTTTGCAGATCTGTGCACACATGCAAACATTTGCCTCTGATTGCAAACCCTGTTCTCTTCAATCCAAGAAGTGTGTGTGTGTTTTATGTGCAATAATAGATGACTAGCAACAATAAAACTCTTTATTCAAAACTGTTCTTTCAAGGCTCTTAAGCTCCTCTTACAGTCAACTTGGCTTTCTCAGACTATTTAAGTGGCTAACGATTTTTTTAAAGAAAAGAAAGGAAAGAAAAACAATTTCTTTCCCCTGTAGGATCACATCACTATTTGGTTAAGCACCATGGCTCCCCTCGTCTTCCGGATCTGACCTCAGTAAGTGAGTGAGTATGAAAATTAATTCTCTTTGAGCCAGAACACCAAATGCCAATTTTTAGCTCAGTCCAGGGGATGAATGAATCACACTGAATCTATGAGGTTAAGGCCAAATACAAGGGGAAAACATCCAAAGAAGTTCAAGGCCATTGAATATGGTGTAGTGGATCATTCACTGTATTAGTGGTGGGATATAAATTCATCAAACATCTACTGTGCATTTTTATCCTGTGTCATTATAGTTGTATTTATAAAGGTTTTCTCCTGACCGTGATATTGAAATAAATGAAGGAAAAAGAAAAGAAAAGAAAAACAAAGTCTTTATTAAGATATTGTAAATAGCAAAAGACCCGACCAGTAAAGACCAATCAAGACAGACAAAACAAGTTATTGACATCAGATGAAGTCAATTAAACTTCAACAATCTGACATGAATACTTGTAGCACACACCTTTTCTCTCCTGAAATGAAAAACTGATTTAAAATCACTTGTCAGGTTATCAGCTTAAAACACTCAGATTGCTCCTGTGTTGCCATCTAAAGGACATTTTTGGTTACTACAGTTGGATCTCAGTCAAAATTGCACTGAAAACCATTAGAGTTTTCCTGCTTATGAACATTTTCTTCAGCTTGGCCCAAAACCACAACCTCCGGTTCATCTTCCAGCATCTAAAATATACAGCTACGTGTCATTGAAAGCCCTGCGCCATATTTTTGTTGGATCGCTGGTTAGTTTTTTTGCAATAAATATCTCACAATTGAACTCTTCATCTGGATGAGCTTTGACTGAACTTTATTGAGAAATAAATTTAGTAAGAACAAAATCAGCTTCAGATTCTTGAACAATATTATTGGAGTAAACCACACTTTAATGAAAATGTCAGGCAAGAGGCAACGTGCGGGTGGGTCTCAATATTTTTGTTCTTTCAAGTGTGTGTATCTCATTAAAACACTAGAAACATATTTTAGCTTCATCAAGAGAGGAGGTGATGATGGTTTCAGCCAGTTGGTGGGCTAGTAGGTGAAGATCACTATCATCTGCTATTTGCTCTCTGTTTCTGCCACTCAAGACCCAGTCGAGGATATCGCATGAAAGAGCCTCCGCAAAAGCCTCCCTCTTGGCTCCATGGTGAGTTCCTACTTCAATAGAGTCTCTTGCCAAATCATCTGTGGGCAGTGAGTGCATCAGGTGCTCCATTAACTCCACCCGGGGGTCCGTAATGGCACAGTCTGAGTGGGGGTCTTCGTCCTTTGGGGTTGGCGGAGGAGGTGAAGGCAGAAAAACCTTTGCCAAGCCTCCTTTTAGCTTCCTGGCAAAACTGTTCCTGCTCCTCTCAAGCTCAGGGAGGAGAGGTGTGGTTGGAGGGGCGTCCGGGTAGTCGAGGGATCCCACGACAGGTAGCCCTGACTGAGACAGAGGTGGGTAGCAGGGCCGTGTGTCTTTGGAAGTCTGGCTTTCTTTGCCTGGCTCCGTCTCTGTGTCCATGCCCAAAAAGTCTCTTTTGCTCTCAGATTCATTCATAAAAGGTCTTGAACTCTGGAAACCCTCTAGGTGATCCTCCACGTTTTGACCGTTACACACCTCTCTCAGAGCAACCTCTATCACTGCGGAGGCTAACTCTTCAGCCAACATCTCCTGGTTTTGATTAAATCCGGACACCGCACAGTCCACCTCCGGTTCCACCATTTCCATTTGGCTTATAAATGACTGGAATATGTTCTCTGTCATGTTTTGGGCAAACCTCTCAAGAACCTCATTGTTTTGGTGGCTTCTCTTGAGGCCTTCAGAAATGCCAGCATTTTCTGGAGTGGGCTCTGGCACCCTTAGTTCTGCACTTAGTGCCTGCATCGGATCCTGCAGGATAAAAGCAATAATTTTAGTAAAATTAAAGGAAATGTTTTTCCTGGAGCCTATTTTTTTTGGTGGGAGAATATGGTTAAAGCCAGGCACAAGAACAGAAAAGAGCCCAAAGATGGTTGGAACCACTGCCTCGTTCCTATAATTAGTTCAATTTTCATTAGAATATTTCATGTCGACATGTTCGGTTTATGCCGACCAGGACACAAATAATTCCCCTTAATTGTGCAGCATTTCCCTTTTAGTCTCTACAAATATATCTACATCCATGCTTCAGAAGGAGCTTTATTGCCAAGTAGTGTTTAACACATACAAGGAATTTGCTTTGGTGATAAGGTGCTGCACGCAGACAAACACACAGTTGACATAAATAAATGTAGAAATATATAAATATGGAATAGACAATGCAAGTTATATAAGAATATTAAAAAGAATAGAGAAAAATAATACAACTATTTGCAGAACATGTGCATTATTCTGGGTTTGTGTTGTGCAGACATACTGCAATGAAATATATAAATTGACAATATAAAAATATACAACAACAAAGATTAACAATTAACAACAAATATGTGCAATGTGCCAGGTTTGTGCATGTTATGAAATGAAATACTGTTTACATGTGCAGAGACTTATGTATTATTTGCAAGGGTGGAGCAACTTGAAAGAATGTAATACTGCATGTATAAACAGCAGAAGAGAACACGATCAAGACTGATGCAAAAATAGAGGAAGAAAATACGAGGTTAGAGAGAACAGAAAGTCCCCTCAGAAGCCTCAGATGGAAAATAAGATTGAGGCCTCGACCACAGCCTGTCACCATATGAGCTGTCAGCCAGCCAGGATGTGACAAGCAGGAAGTTCAGTTCAGTGTTAGATTAAAATTTTTTAAAAACTATGCTGGCGTCCGCAGCAGCAACCTGACATTTCTCTAAACTCGGTTTGTGTACATCTGTAGTTAATGGAGAGAGGGCTTTGTTTGATAGCTGTAACTTCAAGTTGAGAAAACAGTAATGAAGCAAAGCAAATGTTAGATGAAAAGTATTATGCTGTTGATCTCTGATTCATGTGAAATGAGACACCTGTATCCATTTTGGGACAATTGATAGCAAATGTTTGACATGTTTTCTCTAAACTGCCCTCGTGGTCAGTCTTATGAAAAAAGTCCAGACTGTCTGCCTATTTTGCTGTAGTTTTATTGAAAAGTGTGTGTTTTCCAAATAGGATATTTTTGGTACAGTTTGGTGATTAAACTTTTATCTTTTTTCTGAGAGTTATGAAAGGATTATACAGTTAATATGAAGCTCTTCTTCGTAACCAGTTAGCTCAGCTTAGCACAAATGATGGAAACCAGGGGAAACAGTTAGCCTGGCTCTTTCCAAAGGCACCTAAATTTACCCAGCAGCACCTCTAAAGCTCGATAATTAACACGTTCTGTCTCATTTCTTTATGTCACACAAACAATGAGGTGTAAAAACACCATGTTGTAGTTTGATGGGATGGGATTATGTGCTGGACTATTTGTTGGCCGTACAGACCTAAAGTATTGAAGTCTTAGAAAGAAAGTGAATAAGTATATTTCAATAGAACTTCTTCTTTAAACTATTAATAATTTGCCAAAAACGGTAAATGGTAAAAAGCTAAACCTCAAAACATATGTATTTAGTCTACGTGTTTGAGATAATTTGGTTACTTTAAAGCGCTCATTGTTTTATTTACTAGATTAGAAAGCAGAAGTTGGATAATGTAATTGCAGTTAGTGCTTGCTAACAACAGTAGCTCAGTGTGCGGAGACTATATGCTGTAGGTGGGAACTAGCATTGTTGTTGAAGTGCCAGTTCAGCTCCTGGACACTGCCTAAGTGCGCTTGACCAAGACACCAAATCTTGATTTGTTCTGGATACCTGACTATGTGGAAGCTCGCTTTCACATCTTGCCATATATTCATGCATGTGTATAGGTCCTTTTGAAGTGAAAGAACTGAATTTCCCTTAGAAAGTATATCGTCTTTTTTGTCCTGAGGGTTGCCATGATGTGAAACTGTACCTTGCTTATATCACAGTTGCTAAGTAGATTGTATTTTAGGAGGTTTTCTGACTGAAAGAAGAACATATGAGAAGCGAGTAATGTGAAACTGAACTTCCTCAACTTCCTTATCTTATTCTTTGCTTCTACTACTAACAGTGTCCTTCTATTATCACTACTGTAAAATTACTAATTTAATGGAAATGTGATATAGATTTAAATAAAATGTTAACATTTTTGAGATGGAGCTCATGGCATGCTCCCAAATGCAACTAAAGCGAATGATAACACCGGAGGTTGGGTTACCAAATGATTTTAGTCTCTTGGTGTGCATGAGATGAACTTGTGTCACAGTACTATCCCGCCATTACTTACTCAGTGGACCACAGCCTGAGGTCAGAATGGACAGACCCCAGAGAGGAGGACAAGATAAAGAATAAAGCGCAGATGTGGAACACATTACAGCTAAAACAGAAAATGATATCTCTTGGCAGCTTGACATCGTAATGTTTATGAGATGGGGATGCTTCCTCACTTCGTTATTCCTGGATGTTCCTGTGTTACACAACCATGTCTAAACAAAGTTTGTTGATTGTATTTGTTTGATCATACTAACACACCTCACCTACAGTCTCTTCTAACAGCTACATGGTGCTCATAGCACAAATGCTATTCAGTGCGTTGCGAAATTTTGTTTTGAAATGCAATGCCTCATTTGACCTTTCATTCAACCTGTGTTTCTTCCACCCCTATAGTGTTTTAAATAAAACGAGACAGATCCAAAGAGGGAGCCTTCTGAAGGGGAGTATTTAGGGTTTTAGAATCCACTTTTTTACCAAAAAATCTGTCTTTCATGTTGTTAGCCCAAGACAAACTGGATCGGAGATTTAAGAAAATAAGAGAAGGTAAAAGGTTTCCTGACCAGAAGAAGATTTATGAAGTATTGCAGATCAAAAGGGCAAATTCTGATTTACTGTGATACCTGGCAAGATGCAGAAGGAATCTGGACAGCCAGTTATGTAAATGTACAAAATATAAAAACAAGATGCAGAAAACATCAAGCAG
Organism: Lepomis gibbosus; assembly: GCA_029875015.1. Lineage (NCBI taxonomy): Eukaryota > Metazoa > Chordata > Actinopteri > Centrarchiformes > Centrarchidae > Lepomis > Lepomis gibbosus. Next base: position 1,771 of record JAPMOB010220325.1, on the reverse strand, counting down.
TGCATGCTTACCAGTAAAGTAAAAGGGGCGATGGTTGGCTCTCTTAGGTGTCTCTGCTGCGAATGATTTTACACGGAAATGGTATGACAAATGAGTTCCCAAGTTTCACTCACTTCCTGTGTAAGTATGTGAGAGAGAGAGACAGAAAGAGAATCTGTATGTGGGTGTGTTATTGTTTTTTCATTGACAACATCAGCAAATGACAAACATACATTATGTAAACTGGCTTTGAGTTAATAGGAAATCATTCTGCCTGTTAGATTCTTTTCCTTTGTTCATGAGGAAAAAAATTAATGAAGAGACTGTCACAAGAGGACAGCAGGAGGAGATTTACGGCCGGGGAGGAGGAGGAGGAGGCAAGCATCTCAGATTCAGACCAGAACCTTAGCCAAAATTTAATGTAAATAGGCTACAGTGCTTTTCTGATTTTACTTCAGTTTGGGGCATTACAGCCAGCCAATTTCAGTGGTGGAAGAAGTCTTTATACCACACTGTAAAAAAAAATAGGTTGCTACAAGTAACTTTACTAAGTATTAAAAGTTAAAGCACTTAAAACAGTAAAACGTCACCTGCAACTTAGATTTTTATTATTCATACATTCATGTAAAAGTAGGCTTTTATTGTTGCAGTTGGTTGAGGTGGATTTCTATAGCGATCTCCTCAATATTTTCTCGATGAATCGACTGATAGTTTCATTTATACAAATTCATAAAATAGTGACAAATGGTAGGCCCAGATTCAAATAATTGAGGTAATTTAAAGGAAATTTGGCAAATCTTTGCAAGTTGAATCCGGGAAATGTTTTTTAGCATGAAAAATCAAAAGTCTTTGAGCTAGAGTCCAAGTCAAGTCTCAAGTCTCTGAGTTAGAGTCCAAGTCAAGTCTCAAGTCTCTGAGCTAGAGTCCAAGTCACGTCTCAAGTCTCTGAGCTAGAGTCCAAATCAAGTCTCAAGTCTCTCGTGGTTACTACGAATGTTGTATCACCTGCTGCGTTCAATCCAGGTTGCTTCTAAAACTGCATAGCTATAAGAAATACTGTAACCTGTTTTTATATTTACAGAGCACAACCGTGTAATGTGCAATGCAGTTATTGACAGCTTATTAAATACTGTAAGTCAACACATTCCCCAGACTCTTAAACCCAGTGTAAAGTTAATTAAATAAAACTGTGATGTTGCATAATCAACAATAAACCTGTCTGTTTTTAACTTACAGTGCACAACCATGTAATGTGCAATGCAGTTAATGATGGCTTTAAAATAATGTAAGTCAACACACCCTGCAAACTCTCAAACACAGTGTAATGTTATAACTAAATAATAATGGCCAATGCTAAGCTAAACATGTTTACTAACCACAGGTTACTCACCTATTTGCGTTCAGCGCTTCTTTGTCAGGGTCTTGTATGAACTTTCTAGGCCAAAGTTTATGATGAGTGGCGCAGCATCTGCCGCTGTTTGTTGTCCTCACAGCTGCATGTGAGAGAGGTGCTACGATGCTACCTGTTACGTAGGTAGGTTATACTGTAGGTAACGGAGGGAGGGAATAACGGCACGCTCATCAGATGTTTCCTAAAAAATAAACATTGTTCAAGAGTCCTGAACCTCGAGTCCGAGTCGAGTCTGAAGTCTTTTGTGGACGAGCCTCAAGTCGAGTCTGAAGTCACTGTGTGTGTCTTGAGTCCCCATCTCTGTTACCTATCGACTAATTGACAAATCGACTGCTGTCAGTTCATCCTGACCGATTCTGACAGAGTGTCGGGAAATTGAAC
>JAPMOB010220324.1:0-23872 GCA_029875015.1 Lepomis gibbosus | reverse complement strand
TGCCTGTGTCGCCTAGTGCTGCTCTTGGTGGGAATTGTTGGGCTTCTGTAAATAACTTCAGAGTACGGTCTAGACCTGCTGTGAGATAACTGTTGTTGTGATTTGGCGCTATATAAATAAAATTGAATTGAATTGAATAATCGCAATATGACTTTGTCTCCAAATGGTGCAGCCCTACCTCTATTCCTGCAAGGCTGCCAGAGAAGGGTCTGTCCAGCAGACGGGGTTTGTAGGTGAGGACGGTGGTGCCCTTCAGAATGATGGCGTTGGTATCCAGACAGGACGAGTCCTCCACGACCACAAACTCTGTACCTGAAGACCGGACACAAGCACTTAGAGACTAATAATTTCTTCTGGGCTGGTCCCAGTGTGCAATATTAAAACTAGCGTGAGCAGCAGCACAGAGGTCCAGCTGTGTGTGTATCTGCCACACTTTAACTTTTTTTCAACATTAAAGAATGTTATGTTATGTTCTGATGAATCACAGTTTGAGGCCTCCGTGTGTTTGTAGTTTGTTATTTACTGTATTAAATGTGTTCAGCATTACTGTCTGATCGTTGTTGTCTAACCTGTGACGTTGATCTTGACCTCCAGGAAGCGGTCCTGGGTGACCGGCACCGTGGACCTCTTGGTGACCACGCCGCTCTTGACCGTCTTTGGCATTACCAGTGGGGCGGTGGTGCTGGTGCTGGCTGTGGCGGTGCCTGAGTCAGTGCTGTTGTTACTGGGCCAGCGTTTACGGGGCTCAGAGCCGCCCGACACCTTCTCCACCGGAACCCGCAGGAAGTCTTGCACCAGCTGTAGCCAGTCGAAGATGAGAAAGACCCTCAGGTTGTTGAGGACCACCGTGAAGCAGGAGGAGTCGCGTGTGGCTCTGCAGAAGGTGGAACACAACTTTACTCTCCAACCCCACCTAAAATCGCTCCCATGTTTGGAAACGTTCCACTGTCCAGATCTACCTGTAATGCAGCTCTAGCTGCAGCGTCGCCCGGTTAGTGCCTGTTTTGGAGGGCTGGAGGATGCAGTCAAAAACATTGGGCCTTGCCCCATCAGCTCCATCAGCGCTCTTACTGGGCCCACTGTACCGAGTGTCATACGCCAGCAGGGAGTGAGACACCAAGTTCACAGACTTGGACCCGTTGGAGAAACTCTCAAAGAGCAACTTGGATTTCATGAAGTCAAACCTTTGCAAGAGAAAAGAGAACAAGTGGATTTCACATTTTACATTGATAGCTGGTCCAGGAAAGTTTCAGATGAACTGGCTACAGGCTGAGACAGCTGCAGCGTTAGCTAACCACCCGGAGAAATACACTGTCCAACCTCTGACCAGTCAAAAAGTCATCATTAACTCTTAACGGCTTCTTTTTCGTGGCTTTAACCATCTCTGTTTCCTGGCTGAAACGTTCCGTCACAGACAGAAACACTGCTCCTCTTCTTCTGTGATTGTTAGTACAGTGTGGAACAGTGCGAGGACGCCTCTGCGGCAACTCCGGAGCTCAGCATCAGGTGAGGTGTTAAGTATTGTGAACGGGAGCTCCTCTTTCAATAATCTGGTGATGTATAACAATCATCGTGTGACCTTACAGCAGCTACCTATACCAGCACTAAGAAGACAGAATCGTCGCACCTTGCTAATGAACGCTTGGGGCAGTCCAGGAGCTCCAGACTGACGTCCATCATGTCCACCAGGAACGACAAGTTGGTGTAAACATCTCCACTCAACACCGTCTGAAGAGAGACACATGAAGTGAGTCCATGAGCCAGGACGCATAGGGGAAGTGATGTAATGAAACAGGTGAAGGTTAAAAGAGACAGACTTATAAAAACCCTCCAGATTTGATAAACAGTAAACTATTCCCTCTTTTAACAAAGTTCTGGAAAAAGCTGATGAAATCACTGTGTTGGCGTTCTCTGCAGATAAGTCTCAAATGAACAGAACGTTCTGTAGAGACCTTTAAGTCATCTACATCATAACTGCGCCTGATACGAGCCATCACACATGGCGGGAAGCTGTTGTATGTCTGCTTTCTCACATGGCTGCTGGGGTCCTGCAGGTTGTAGGGCCGCAGGAAATCCTCCACAGGCTCTCCCAGGTTGTTCTCCAGCAGCCCTCTGATCAGCTGGTAGTGCTCCAGGTCCAGAGAGCAGCGTACCGAGGACAGGCTGCCGTGGATGGACATGTCGGGCACTGCATGGCTCAGCTCCCTGACAACAACATTATTCATCACATTATTCCATATTTATAAATTCTTACATTTTATTATGTCAGCCGTTTGTCTATGTCTTCTTTTGAGTTTCTCATTATTATCCACATGTCCTGTCTGAATCTCTGATCTCTCACTATAGAAAGCTCATTCGTCTCCACCAAAGTAAGAAGCAGAATGTACTTGTCCAGGTTGCGTTCCACTTTCAGCTTGAGGCGGCAGCAGTCTTTGAGCAGGTTGTCTCCGGTGCGACGGACAGAGTAGGAAGGAAAGACGAGGTCTGAGGACTCTGGAGGTTTACCACCGCTGTCCCAGGGCTGACAGGGCAGACGCTCTGCAGCAAAGATGTCCACCTCCTGCAGGTCCAGGGCGATGCAGTCCAGCAGACACACATGGTCTTCCACTACAGCAGCTATTTAAAGAGGGCGTTTTTATTACAGTGCACAGGACAGGGAACTACAGAGAGAGACGAGCTATAACAAGGGAACATCAGTCCAGACTGCATCTTGGGTTTACTTTGTTAAGCAGACTGTAGTGTGCTGAAAACCCATGTGACTGCAACAAACAGACGCTCCAAAGCTACTTCTGGTTACTGAGCTCCACATGTTCTCGCAGGATCATGGTATGGCTTTCTTTCAGACAAACCTGAGCTGTGAGAGCCATCCTCCTCAGAGGTCCCCCCTGGCTCTGGGACCTGAGGCCTGCTTAGCGTGAACCCTGTGGAGGAGGAGGAGCTGGAGGGGGGGGGTCGAGCCTTCTCCTGCTCGCTGCTCGTCCCTGCTGCACTCCGGACATGCTCCTGTTCCAAGAGAACGGAAACAGGAGTGAGTCCAGAACAATTCATCACTTTCACACATCAGCAGAGGCCAAAGCACAAATAGTGTTACAAAGGGGAGGAGAGGGCTTCAATAAATACTGATGATCCACTTTAAGGGCTGCAGCTAACCATGATTTTAGTACTTGAAGCTCCTACAGATTATTTCATTGATTCATCAATGCATCGTTTAAGAAGTACTTTTGCTTGGCGGCGATTAGGACTGGGTATTAAAACAATGACAATTATCACGATATAGTTTTCCTCAATAACAATAAAACAAATGTTTGATTTAATTCATTTAAATCACAAACGAACCAGCTCTTAATTTTTCTATTAAGATATTTATTTTATTGAGGAAAACGAACTACTTCTTATGCAGCAGGGTTTTTTTGGAAGTGATTTTTATTTATAGTCATCCTGATCCATAGTCTTCTTTTGCAGCTGCTTGTTGTTTTCTCTAAAAAAAAGAGAACGTATGTACATATAAATGGGGGGGTGTACCAGACTTGTTGTGTATTGCACTTAATTTGCCAGATGTCTGTTTTATGGCTTGGGTTACCTGTAGGGCTCAGATATTTAATTTTTTCCCCTTATTATGAGTGACATCAATATTCTCAGAGGGTCAGAGGTGGTATGGTCAACCTCGTGAGTTGGAGTGTCAAATCACTTAATCATCCTTTGATGGCGGGTGGTGATGGCGCAATGGATAAGATGCGTGCCTTTGGTGTGAGAGACCCGGGTTCAGTCCCCCACTGTGACCCATCCACCATTGTGACAATTAACCCCTACTAGCTCCTGAAGCGTGCGACCTCTGAAATGTATAGCAATTGTAAGTCGCTTTGGATAAAAGCGTCAGCTAAATGAATAAATGTAAATGAAGTGCAAAAATATATTTACCCATCTGAAACAGCTTAATGTAAAGATTGCATTTCTTCAGGAGACACACCTACGGACAATGGACCATTCTGGATTGAGAGGGGAGCGGTCAGGACAGATATTTCATTCTATATTAATCAATAGAAATAACGATGTTAACGATAAGTGTGGAGGCTGACGCAGCTGGGCGCTATGTTATCGTTGTAGGGCAAATTTATATGTTTATTGGGACGATTCAATGTTCTTCACCAGTCTTTTCTCCCGCTTACCAAACATGACATCACACTACCTTATCCTTGGTGGTGACATGAACTGTACGATCTGTTAGATGGAAGTTTGCCCAGATTGTTGCCCGTGTCTGTTGGCACGCTCTATCCAGCTTTTTCTTGAATCATATGGAGTAGTGTATCTGTGGCCTTTTCGTAATTCTGCTTCCAGAAGTTACTCCTCTTTCACCCCTGTTCATAATACATACTCCCGCATAGACTATTTTCTTTTGGACAAAGGCTACTTCTTATACCTGAATGTGATTATGGCCCATAGTTTTTCAGATCACTGACCCTTAAGGCCCCGTTAAGACAGAAAGTGCTTTGCAGGCTCAAAAACCCCAGGGGCGCTCAACAATGCCTTTTTTAGTTGACTTTGGAAAAGAACAGTGCGTGTTTTTGTCATGTTGCTAGGCAACCACCAAATCAGCTGTCCTGTCAGACAGCTGATTATAGCGCCAAGATCTGCAATCTTTGGTTTGCTGCTAAGTAATAACTGTCATGTTAGCAGAGGTCTGTGACAATCCAAGCAACTGTAAACTTCCGTCACCACAACGGAGGGCCCGTCTCTCCATTCACTCAATTGCACAATGGAAAAAAACGCAAATGATGTCGGGCGCTTTTCTGCTCAGAGTTGAAATTTCACTCATTCAAAAATGCAAGGAGCAGCAGGCGCCCAAAACACGAGGCGCCCAGGGTGCATGAACAGCGCACAGAAGGCTCACTGCCAATAGAATTTAATTTTAAAAAAGTGCCTCTTACTGCAGAAAATGCATTCTGTCTGATCCGGGCCTAACTATGGCAATACGCATCCCAGATACACAATTCAGTTACCGCCTTTGGAGACTCAACCCTCTGCTTCTGTCAGTCAACGCTTTTACTAGTTTTATTGCATCTAAAATTTCACTGTTTTAGATATTAATCATCCCAGATAGATATTAATCATCCCAGATAGATATTAATCAAACAGCTGGATTATGTTGCTTTTTTGAACATTTGGCTCCAGAGGGTCAAACACATTTGCAGAAAAAGCAAAGTCAGTTTTAACCAACCTATTTCAAGATCAAATCAGTACGTTCTCTGATCAGCGTACATCGCTGACCACCCTCAGCTGTAAGATGTTACAGCTGTTGAGCCAATGCGAGCTCTGAGATGTAAGTATAGGCCACTCAACATTGCCAGTCAGGAGTGTGTGGTATTGTGGGATTTGTCTCCTGATCTCATTAAGATTATTTTAAACAGGACTGACTTTAAAAACTGTATATTCACAGAGTTTGGAAAGTTGGTGCATCCCTCTAAACAAAACATGCCACAAACGCTGAGTTCATCACATAACTGCAAACACACACAAACTGCACACACACACACACACACACACACACACACACACACACACAGCACACCTGGGCTGGAGGATACTTCATTACAACTGTATCAACACAGGTTCAGAAATAGAGCAGCATTATGTCTCTCCAGCCCAAACCAAACACTCTAACACAGTCCAGATCTGCTGTCACCTGTCAGCTGTCTGTGCTGTGTTAGTTCCTGATTCTGTGAAACGTGGCGAAGGAGGAACACTGAAGAAAGGCAACTGTAACACTCCAAAGCCAAAGCATGCCGGTGTACCTTGTAACAGGACGGATCCTTGTATGAATGAGCGTGCAGTATAAGGTTCTTCACAAAAAAACAAGATGCACATGAAAGACCAACACAACACTTATTTATGTTCTACTTCCAACATACACTAAAGACAACAGGCCTGATGTGATCGGATACAAACGATCTCTTTCATTAATGATCCCTCGACATGTTTTAAGACGTCTCTGCTCGGACTGATCATGTGTCTGATTTGGCACGCCTCCTCCTTCTCCTCCTATGAATATGTCAAAATTTAACTGCTCAACACGAGACGTCTCGTCCATTCTCAGTGTTTGTGCACTGGAGGTTTCACATTTCCACATCATGCTTGTGTGCGTTGCATATTGAACTACGATGGGCTTCAAATTACTTCACTAAATGGAAAGTAGGTTTCAGGTGAGAGGAACTTTGATCCTTCAGCAGATAAAAGGTAAAAAAAGTCCCTTTAAATTTAGTTTGTTTTTTTAATTACATAAGTTCAATTCAATGAATTTCAGTTAAATGTAAAACATCTGAGTCATAAATGATTACGTAAGATTGATTACTGAATTCAGATTTTAATGGTTATACAATTCAATCTCAGAAGTTAAATATTCTTTATGAAAGATTTAAAATGTGTTTAATGTGATAACCCAGCCAGTCGTGACCACGGTGCAGCTCTGAGTGGTTTGGTAAGGATAAACATGACGGCCTTTACTTTACAAAGCTCTGCAGCAGCATCTCCAGATTATCTAACCTCCCTTAAGGTCTCTGTAGTGATGTCTGACTGTCTCTGATGGTGTCTGTCCTTTGGTTCCGTCTCTCTGCTGTCCTCAGCTCTCTCTGGGTCTCAGTGAAACCACCTGATTAAACTGAGCTGGTGTACAGAAATGAGGGGAGATCTGGAGGAGGATGGAGTTCATCCATCCAGCAGAGCTCCAACAACTTAGAGCCCTGAAGCAGGTCTGGAGTTTAATGGTGGCCTGGTGATGGTTAACTGGCTAGCATCGTATTAGCCTGGATTAGTTAATCCAATCTTCTCATCCGATGCTAGGTAAAACAGCTAACAAGCATAATGCTGGACTGTTTCTTTAAAAAACAGAACATTTAAACAAAGACAGTTAGAGACGTTGGCATGGTTTAGTTATGGAAACATACTTTACATTCTTCAGTAAACCATCAGGCACCGCTGTATTCACTCAGCTTTTCAGATCAGATTCAGGTGATAAGGTCAGTTACTAAAATAATAAGATGAAGAATCAGAAAATTTTCTAGAGCTCTCTGAAGGACCTGCTACGCTGGTCCTACCAAAAGCCAAGCAGCAGAAGGTAATCCTGAACTCTTAAACTTGTGTAATACCACGAAATGCATAAATGAATACAGTGAAATTAGAGAAAAGGATGCAGGGAGCATGGGCGGACGAACGGCAACGTGACTCACCAGAGAAGGGAAAAAGGCATGAGCCATGGTGAGTTTCTCTACCTTGTCTCGGAGAGAAAAAGTCCCGTGAGCCCCAGCTGGCAGGAAGCGGTTCTGCACCTTCAGCTGGCCGAGGTTGGCCACGATGACCCTCGGCGACCGTGAGGACTCTGGGATGAGAATGACTGGGGCGCCTGCCTCGATGTCCAGCAGAACCCTGGACGCCCGCTGAGGGTGATCCCGCACCTGCAGGGTGAGGAAGATGAGGAAGGAGGAAAGGGACATGAGTAAGACAGAGGATAGGAAATTCAATTTAGTAGGAAGGAGAAATATTATATTGGAGTTTGGAGTCTTCCTGACAGTATTTGGCTCTCATGGTACAGCACTCACAGCCTGACCCTCCATTGCAGCCCTCTGTCTGCCCAGAACATCCTGCAGCTGGGTGAAATGTTGGATGAAGGCCACCACCTCCGCCTGGAAGCGCTGGGTGTGGACGTACTGCACTGAGGCCATCTGCAGGGACACCCTGATGTCACATTCCCGCTCCAGGTAAGGATCTGGCAGGCCGTACCTGAATGGAGCAGAATAGAAAGGTGACTTAAAAAACACCAGTTCTTCTGCATCAGACAGAGTATGTGTTTGTTCTGGGATTTATACTTATGGATGTTGAAAATGAGGGCCTCCCCTCCCCGTGTGGTGAAGCGCTCTCGGTAGAGATCACCGTGTGGGGTCAGGTCACTCAGGGACAAACTTCCTAAACTGCCTTGTACTGCCAGGTCGCCATCTGAAATATTATGCTACCATTAAATATCAGATTTTTCCTGAGCCAGCCCAGTTACGTGAAGGAGGGTTTGTTTTATCTAAAGTAAATCTTAAGTGTTTCATACGCACCCAACATTTCCAGATGAGCAGATAATTTGGATACACTCGCTTTGGCAAGCTCGTTGAGCTTCTTGTTCAGTATGAGAGACAAAGCATGAACCTGAAAATGAAACATGGACGGATTCAGTCACGATGCATTCAGAACGACTTAGAGCGAAGGGTGCTGCCATCCAACAATAATCAGATGATCACAGCTACAGGACTAAAGGTGCTATTTTAAAAATGGAGCTAGTTGGCATTAATCATTTAAGAGGATGTGGCTAACTATTTTCTAATATTGATTAATCTATTGATTATTTTCTCAATCAGGATTCTGTCTCTATCTGTTCTCTATTTCACAAATCAATCCAAATGTTTTGTGACATTTCGCTGATGAGAAACGGTCAACCTGCTGTACTGATGGAGGAAACATCAGAGGATCCCCAAACTCAGCAGCATTCGTCCTTTGGGAACCATAAACAACTACAGTACGTGCTGTCCAAAGAGGGTTTAAATCAATGGAAACTGGACTTGCTTGAAGATACTTGAAGACGTTTCACCTCTGATCGAAGAGGCTACTTCAGTTCTGACAGGCTGACAGGGAGTGCAAGCTTTTTTTTACCTCTGTGGGGTCGTTGTCAAAGTAACGGACAGCGCCTGGTTAGACTGTCTTTACAACAGCAGTCAGGCAGAACTGAAGAAGCATCTTGGGTGAGTAAACGTCTTCAAGCGTCTTCCAGTACAGTTTCCCTTCCTTGGATTACCCTGACCTGGATGAGTGAGAACCTTCACAGATATACAGTATGTGGTGGACGGACAGACAAAGGGATAGACTGACGTAGCCACCCCTAGAACACTGCAGCTGGTGTGGTCAGCAAAAAGTAAAAATATTATATATTCTAACAGTTTCCACAACAACAGCTGTACCTGCAGCCAGTGACCCACCTTTAGGTCCACTCTAGTGTTGACGGCCTCAGTCGTCTCCTCCTCGCTCATGTCTGCCTCATACAGAGGATGTCCCGGCACAGGCTGAGAGGACATAGGGTTCAGCCTCACAGCATGATTACTGGCTGTGGAGCCAATCCCAAAGAAGTCCAGGATAACTACCCAGGTCTGCAGAGTGATCAAAACATCCAGGCAGTTGAAGTCAACGTCCACGCTTCGTCCCACACTGCCGTAGCGTGTTTTGAACTCTGGATGGTTCTGGTCCACAAGCAGCACGTTTATATGAACTAACGAGTCGTCAAAGTCTGGGGGTGGTTGAGAGGAGGGTGTATGGTGGGTTGGAGAGGGTGGTGGAGTACTGGGACAGTCCGGGTCCCTCTTGGTTTTGCGACTGCTGGTTGAAGGGGTGCTGGGATGCCTCTGATAGAGCTGGAAGACGTTCTGGGCCTCTTCCATGTGGGCAGGTAGTGAGCGGGGCATGTCTGGGTACAGGGCATTGGATGCTGACGGACAGCTTTGGGAAAGGTACTCCTTTGGACTGAAGGTGGAGGGCTTGGGAGCTCCGCGAGACACCATTAAATGTTTGTACTTGGACTCAGGGTTCTGCTCCAAGAGGTCCTCCATGAGCAGTGAGCGCAGGGCCAGCTGGACTGCCAGTAGGTGAGGGTGGTCTTTGGTAAAGTCTCCCTCCAGATCTTGGAAGCGCAGACTGACTAAGCCCTGGGAGCCCTGGGTCAGGTCTGCACTGAGCTGGACCTGCAGTTCTGCCACATGTAGGGTGACTTTTAGCTGAGTGAATGAGGACGAGTGAAGAGTCGGTTTGTGAGACTGAAGAGGCAAAGGAGAAGAAAGTGACGAGTGGGAGAAGCTGATGTGGGGAGGGTCCCTTGCAAACAGGCCTCCCTGGGGGTCAGGAAAGCGGTGAGGCCTGGTGGAGGAAGGAGTTGGTGGTGGGGGTGTGGGTGGTTGGCTGGGGGTGACACGTTGCTCCTCAATCAGAGACAAATTGTCCAGAGTTTGGAGGACTTGTTCATACACAGGTTTGCACAGGAACACCTATCACCAGATAATAACACAATTAGTAACCACACATCAAACATTTCAGTTCAAGGCCCTGCACACCCACACAGTGCCACTTATTCTGGCACTGCTGGAATTTCATGAGGACACTAAGCTCCATGCACTAATAAGAAAAATAAAGGTGCTGCACCAACACCTAACAAACTAACAGAAGAATGAGGGAGATGTCAGTCAAGCCAGGCCTGTATACACCCATGAAATGCTGCAGCAGAGGTCTACTGACCCAGAACCAAAATTATTTTAATTACCAGAGTGAGTTTACCATGGGGGTGCAGGGCCTTTCAAAAATTTCATCTAAGACGAGGAAGAAGCTTCATCTAAAGTTATTTTGCCTTGCAGTATAATCTGCTGTCAATACTTTCAATTCTCAAACAGGATCTGGGGTCTTAATCTATTTCATCTTCAGGGAGAACCAAGCCTGTATCTGAAACAGGCTTCTATTCAAGACAGGTCTTCATTTCCAATTGTGCACCAAAGTTCATTTTAAAATGTAAATGTAAATGCTCTGTATTTGTATGGCGCCATTCTAGTCTAAAACACACATTAATGTATCTTGCCCAAGGGCACTCCGACACGCAGCCTGGAGGAGCCGGGGATAGAACCGGCAACAGGCAACCCGCTTTACCTCCTGAGCCACAGCCGCCTTTTAGAAAGAAGCCTCCTGTAATAATTCCACCGTTTTTTCCTGTCAAGTTTACAAAAGTGAAACTCAAAACGTCTTTCACCGATCAGATTAAAAACCTTCCAGCTGCCCAGGAGATATAATCTCTTTCCTGTAGCCTTTGTGAAACATCTGCAGGTAGTGTCTTCCCTGACAGTTGTTTGTGATCAGCGATCTAAAGAACATTAAAGTGGGAGACTGATGGAATTAGTGCTGTTGGTCACCAAATTCGCTATATATAGTAAAGCTAAGGTCCTCTCTGTATAGAAAAATACAGAGATGTCTGTAATGTCTGGATTTGAGATGAGGCCATTTTTCAAATACCAACTAATATTTGAGAACTGACAGTATCAAAGTGTTTACCTGGACAGGGTTGACAAATTTGCCCTCAACTCTCAGTAACCCTGTGCTCTTGCAGGGCTCCTCTGTGGTGAGGAAGGTAAACTGGGTGTCTTCATCAACAGGAACCTTCTCCAGGGTGAATTGTATAGTGGTGTCTTTCAATATATGGAAGGCTGATGAAGAAAATAAATTATGTGAACTTGTGTCACAAGCTGCATATTAAATGTGTGCTTGCATTACCAAGTATATAAAATCCAGCATTCGGAATAAATGCATCCTCTCACCTTTTCCGCGACTGAGGGATTCAAAGAAGTCGTGACGTGTGAACTGTGGTTCATCCTGGACAGTGCTCCCATTGTGGGACGGTGACATGCTGCCAGCCGTATCTCCTCTGGGTACCCTCTTCAAAACCAAATTACTCATGTTGAGTGAATACAGTCGAATATCCTTCACCAAAACCTGCAACCTCCCTCTTTCGGAGTCTTGTCCAGTATCAAAATTCTGAATAGTTATGCTTCCCAGATGACCAACCAAAAGCTCAGGGTGTCCAGGTTTACGGGGAATTGACACAACTGGGGATTCAATGCTGATATTAAGGGTCAGCTTCACCAGGAATGTGTCTAGGGTGGATTCAGGTTCCTCCATTGGAAGATCCTCCTCATCCTCAAATGTATAAGGCCAGCTCTGACTCTGAGTTCGAGTTCTCCGTGAGGGAGTCTCAAAGAGCGAAACCATACCGCTGTACTCTGCCGTCTTGGTGGCCAAAACGGTTGACACTTTGGTAGCAGCACTTTTTAGCATGGAGCGGAAATTGTCTTCTACCTCATTGGCGGACAGACTCAGCTCTTTCAGGAACTTGGCTGAGTGGTTATAGTGCAGTGATGCCATTTGAAGCTGCAAGGAACACTCCCCTTGGGATTTCTCCACAAGCCGAAAATTTAAAGCTTCTGAGGGAGCTGTGTCAGCAAGAAATGTCAATCCGGCGAGAGTTGAGGGGCTGCGCTCAACGCTGCCAATGCTGACCACAAACTGGCTCCGGCCTCCTTCCTGGGTCAGGTCCACCAACTGCATAGACCCAAGAGAACCATTGATGTCCAACCGACTGCCCATGGACACATTGACCTTGGTGCCAGTGATGCTGGCGGTGGCAATCTTCAACCCTTTCTTCTCAGCGCCCAGGACAGTGCCCGTGGACACGGTTCGAAGGAGAAGCAGGTTAAGGCGGTGGATCTCCACAGTCAGCTCTTTGTTCTGGTCATAGGTGGCCTGGAACGTCCCGCCCACCTCCTCACTGTAAGGCTGTGTTGTTTGTTGTTGAGCTGATGACGTCCAGGTGCTTTCTTCTTTGGGGAAAGACTTCTGGAGGAACTTCAGTAGCTCCACCATGGTCTCAGGGTTGAGAATGATGTCCAAGTTATTGACCTGCATGCTTGTCACCTGAAGGGAGCTGTCCAGGTTCATGGAGGGGCAGTCTGAACTCACAAACTGGTACTCTAGCTTAATCAGGGCCTCCTGGTCTTTGAGGAAGGAGCTGAAGGGGGAGAGTCTGTCCACGGGTACACCAGAGGATGACTGGGTATGGTGGCCCTGATGCTGGGGAGACTTGCCATCAGACGACACAGGTGACGAAGGCTGGCTCTCTCGGAGGCTGCCCGTGGGTATGTCAAAACTGAGATGCTTATGAGAAGCCACAAGAAGGTCGAAGTCTGAGCCGTAGGTCTGTAAGGTGTCCACCAGCAGAAGGCCGTGGACAGTCAGAGACACTTCAGCATCGTAAGGCCGCTTGACAAAATTAGCATTGGTGCCAAACACCTTGAGAACAGATATGTAGCGGCCATCACTCTCTACACCAAGCTGCATATAGTTAATGTTGAATTCAGCTAACAACAGACGGGATTCGACCAGGACTTCCCGTGTGTGCTGCTCTAAAGTCATCACACTCTGGGTCAGGTTCTTGGCTGAACCTTGCAGCTTCCAGGAGCTGTCCTCCCTCTGAAAGATCTTGTCATGACGGAGGGTAAGAGGGTCAGGAGACCTTATATTAGGGTCTCTCTCTTGGCTTTTGTCTCCTTCAGATGGGCTGCTTAGCCTCACCAGACAACTCCTAAGGGCGGTCATCTTCTCAAGGTTGATGTGGACCTTGAGGTCTGGCAGAGTTCCTGACAGCACGGCCCCAGGGAGCTGAGGGTCTGACGTGTAGCGCAGTCTCTGCTCAAGCTGCAGTAGCACATTAAACTTCTCCACCACGTGAGTAGGCCCTACCTCACTCTCTTGAAGATGTTTCCAGTTGTCCTTACAGCGACCGACCATTATCTGCAGGTCCTTAAAGGACAAGGAGTACTTTTCGTAAAGCTTCCTGCTGTAGGCCTGTATACTTTCAGGGGATCTGAGGCTGGGAAGTTCAGTGCTTTTCAGTTGTTCTTTCAAAGGCATGTCTAGTTCAGGTGGTGGAGACTCTGGAGGGGTGGCAAGGGGTGTTTGGTACTCATCATCACTCATGTCTTCCCTTTCAGGTTGAGCAGCTTTTGAGCTGGCCTTAGTGTCATCTTCAAAAGAAAGGAACAACAGGTGTGACTGAGTTAGAAACCTAATTAGGCTTTATGCTTTTTATTTATTTGGTAAAAATGCTAAGTTGTTTTACCTTGACAGTTTGTGAGGAGAATTCTTCCTAAATCGACAACAACTAGCATCGGGTCCTCTGACTGGAAGTCATCAGGGAAGATCACCTGGGGGGCACAGATGTCCAGCTTCATGGTCCAGCGCTTACTGTTTTCCTACAAAGCAAACACATCAATGGTGTTTAGAAACAAACTGCCAATTACTTCATGTCACCATCCAGTGAATCTCTCTTACAATAAACTCTCCCACGAGCAGCTGATCAATGGTTTGTCGGATCTCTGCCTTGGTCTGCATCTTCAGCTTGTTGTACTGTCTCCGCGCTGCCTCTGCCACTCTCAGCTCCAGCTCTGACTGATAGCCAAAACCTGTGTATCAAAGAAATACATTCAGGATTTAATAATCTGCTGGGATTCAAAAGTATCAGAAGCAGTAACATGGGTGAGTAATGTGAGTATCATTTCTTTATAGTGGTGCTGAAAGATTTCATGGACAGAGAGGAGACACAACTAAATGCATTTGTTAATAATAACAACATTTAATTGTTTTATCAAATAAATTATAACACAAGATGAAAAATATTACATTTCCAGAAAAATGCGCATAAGTACTAATTAACTCAGCCACTCAGGCCACGTAGTGAGGGAGTGAACCTGAGGGAGCTGTTAAACCATTATCTACGAGCTGCTTCAGGGTCTGTCTGATTCAGCTCGGAAATCAATATTGATCCCACTGCAAGTTCACTTTGAGGTAATTAGCAATGTCAGTCTGTTAGCTCCAGACTCCATTTGAATTTCTCCTCAGTTCTCTGTATCTGCATCATTGCTCACCGCCTCCTTAATTTCCTTTAGTTTTTTTACTTCTTTGAATCTGTCAGCATTGATGCAGTTTGCTAGAAGAAGTGAAACTAAATCCAACATACATACATGTTTACAGGAACCTGTAATGTTCCTGAAAACTTGTGTCTGCCTATCTCGTGAAATTTCTGGAACAAAATGAATTTTTAAAAGTTTCAGAACGTACCTGAGGTGTGGACTCTGCCCTTATAGAAGAACTCAGTTACTTTTTTGATGGCCTGTGGGTTGTAGATGATGTTTAGTGGACTAGTGTTCACTTCCAGTCTTCTCTCAAACTTGCACCTCACAGGGTTTCGCTCGTAAATCATCTCAAACACCGGTGATGAGGAGCACTCTGCGCTTCCTCCTGACAACACAACAAACACGCTACCTGTTCAGACACTGAAAGTTCGAGGGAGTATAGTGTAGGGCTGCAACTATCAATGACTTTCATTATCGATTCATGTGCAGATTATTTTCCAATTAATCGATTAATTGATTAGTCAATAAAATGTTTTCAAATTGCTTCTTTTGTCCAACCAAAAGTCCAAAACCCAAAGACTCTTCATTCACTGTCATAAATGACAAAGCAAATCTTTACAGATAAGAAGCTTGAAAAACGACTGAAACAATAAATCGATTATGAAAATAGTTTTTGACAATTAATTCATTTTCTCTTAATGAACTGGTATTGAACCAGAGTCAGGCCCCCGAGAGGCCGGCCTTGTCATTACACCACACAATATGAACCTTTTGGATGACATGAGCATACTGAGGATTAGGACAGCCTTCCACAGAGTATTAGGATTTTATTTTGATCTATGGACAGGACGCACTGTGGGCTGATGCTTTCACATGACAGGTGCTATTTAAAGCCAAGAACAAAACATGAGCCTAACAGGAGTTTAGTCAAACCACAGTGAGCTGAAGTGCAGTGATGAAAAAATATCCCAAATAATTATACATAAGAACACAAACAATTTAAGTCTATTCAATTTTATGTACATAAAACTTGAATAGACTTAAATTGTCGAAAGCACATACATAAAGAAGCTGTTTCATGTTGAGTGAACTGCCCGTTAGCAGATTAGAAATATTGAAATACTAAACTAAAAATGATCGCTCTCCCCTGGAAAGCTTATTTACACTCATTATATATATTAACCCAGATTAGATACGTCTGAAGTGAAAGTATTTGACATAGTATCAGGGTCTTAGGGGAAAGTCTTATTTACTGTTGTTCATGGAATAATTTATTAAATCAAATGTCTTACCAGAGGTGCTGCTGGACTGGCCGGAGGGCTGGTTAATGGCAACAACAACTTTGTCCTACGAGATGGGAGAGACATGAAAAAAAGACATGACAAAGTCATGAGAAGATCGATGCAGCATCTAGAAGAAAAGTCCAGCACTGCTTACCGTTTTGGGAGACACCAGGACAGGGAAGATGGTGCCCTGAGTAGTCAAGTCTCTGAGGAACAAACCACCCAGCTTCACCGACAGCAGGGAGGACTCAGAGCGAGGAAGAGACTCCACGCTCACCTTCACCCCTGAGGACATGAGGTGAATTTAACAAGACGGCAGCACACCACTGTTTGTCTCTGGGACAATCACAGAAGGGAGGGGATCATAACCTGCCACTCTCTAAGCCTTCATAATTTTCACCTGTAAAATCAATACATCTGTTGATAACCAGAGACAGAAGGCAGTAAAGGCAGGAGCCTGGGAATGTTGATTCTTGATAAAAGAAGAATCCACTATCAAAAAAGGTGACATCAGACAAAGTTTACAAGTATGATGACATGCAAAGTCATTTTCCTGAACAGATGTACCCAGGTTATTGCTGTGCTTTTAATGTTATGAACTTGGCTATTAGGTTAAACTGACTGGTTTCTGTCTGGTTAGTTTCTCAAAAACATTCTAGATCATGTTTTTTATTGATAAAAATACAGTTTTATCAACATCACTAATATCACTCTTTGCACTAAAACTGTCCAACCCTAACCCCAAACAAACCCTGCTTCTGTACCTGAGAACTCCAGCTGGATGACGCCGCTCTCGTGCAGCGTGTCCCCCCTCCTGTCCTGGTGGAAGAGCGTGACTCCGCCTTTCTCCAGTAAGAACTCCAGCCGGGCGAAGAGGTGATCTCGTCTGGTGAAGGTGTTCAGAGTGTGCGAGTCCTCCAACGGGTCGAACAAGTCCTCTGTCTCTGCTGGAAAAGCATCATCAGGGTCAGCACATCTTGCTCATTACAAAGGAGTCTGGATTGATTCCACCAGATCAGGAGTAATCTGGTAACAGAATATGTAAATCTAATAAAACTGATCTTCTGGAGTCTCCCACCTAGAATATCCCAGGAGGACGGGCTTGGCAGGAGCTCTTCCGGATCCTGGGAATCTCCATACCAGCCCCCCCAGCCCGGGAACCAAGACTGCAGGTACTGGATCATCCCCGAGCTCCCGCTCTTGGGGATGGATGCCGGGGGCGTACAGGGCTGGGGATCGCTGCTGGGCTCTCGCACATTCTGGAGGAGGAAGAAGACAGGCTGAAGCAAAGACACCTTTAGCAGATAAAAGGTTTACCTGTGCAGGAGGCATCTCTCTTCCACTGATGTGTTTGCTTTTTCATTTCAGTAAGAATCGTCTAAGCTCACCTCTGCGATGTCTTCCTGCTTTCGAAACCAGTCGTGGACAACGTCTCGGAGACTCCGCAGCTCCTCTAACGTCTGCTCCTCCTCCACTCGCTCCAGCTCACTCTGGGTGCCAAAGACAAATCACTGATCAGCTCAGTGATGTGAGCTCCAAAGCACGCCGCCCTGGGTACCTTAGTGCCTCACAGCACGTGGAAACAACTGAAGAACACATGTAACTGGGTGCACATTCATGCAGTTGCACTGACGGGATATGGAGAGTGTGAGTTAGTGTGGCAGCCTTTAAGCTGCCAGAGCGCATCTTGTCAGACGGCGGACAGCTTCAGATTTATATTAATCAGCAGCAGATTTAATATTTGGCAGTGCAGTACCTCCTCCGGAGGACTCAGCGGGACTCCTTTGAGCCTTCTGAAGTAGAGGCTGGTGTACGTCTGGGCATCTCGCGCCCGCCGCAAGGCAAAGTCCCAGCTGCCTCGGCGCCGCTGCTCCCTGATTTCACTCAGGTTGGCCTGGATGGCAAACATCCACCATTGCCGGCAGCTGCAGGGAGAATATTCTTACTGATTCAGGATTCAGAGGTGAAGCGAGATGCAGTGTGGTGAGTCTGAGTCTGTGGTCTGTGGTCTGTGTCTGACTTACTTCCCAGAAATGGGATCTTTGGGTCTCCACTTTCGGTACAGCATCTCTCGCTCCCGGCGGTCCAGCTCTTTGAGGAACGCCATGATCTGCTGGTACTGCACCTACGAGACAACACAAACACACAGTCAGTGCTCGGGCCGCTGCTTGGTCACTGAGCCAACCAGCAGACATCTGCCAGATAACACAAGGCAGGAGACGCCACAGGAAGTGTTTACCACCGCACAGTCAGGCTGATATCTGCAAAGAACTTGTCCTATGTGTCCTATGAGACACACAGCATTAACCTGCAGCTACAGTGGTTGAAACTGTTGGTCAGGTGTTCGTACAGACCTGTGATAAGCGTAAGGACATGGGCTCCAGCTGGACCTGGCCTTCAATTCGTGGGGTGTTTCGGGACCTCAGAGGCTCCTTGGAGGCGTTTCTTCTGAGCAACACGGAGGCACACACTGGCTCAAAGATGTACTGATGCTCGCGGCTCTGCATACACCGGGTCATCGCCTCCTGTCAGGTACAAAACATTCAGAGCGCTCATGTGGAACTTTAACCAAAGAGAATCTGACCAGGTTTTACATCAGCCAGCAGACTTTCTGCGAGGTGGGGCGAGGCATTAAATTGTACCAAAACAGTCATCGTGATCCTTCAGAAGGTGTAAATTCATTATTAATGCACCTGACTGTCAACGAGTCACATCTCTCCCTCAGTACTAACAGCTGATCACTAATCATGATCATCAGTTTCATCCTCAGCAGTCTGTGAGCTGGGGTTTGCATGGCTCAGGTGGGTATCAGGATAATAGAGTAAAGGGAACCTCAGGGGGAATAAGCTCTGATCCGGATTCAAGGAGGCTCTCGACTGTTCGGGGTCTAACCTGGATCTGGTTTGCAGGCAGCTTTCCTAGCATTTCACTCTCTGTGTCCCAGTAGACGCTGAAGTCTTCTATCTCCAGCTGCTTTTGTCGGAGAAGCTTCTGGACCTGCAGAGACAAATGGAATCCCTGTTAGCCCCCAGTGCAAAGAGCTGTGGTAGTCCTGAATGACCCGAGGACACCAAGTACCGCATAAAGAAGTCATAATTAGCACTTGTGGACCTCATGAGTATGAGACACCAACCATTACTCTGGTGAACACACTGTGCCTATGTGTTAGCAACCTACCGCATGGATGACGTGAAAAAGAGAATGTGTTGTAATTAATCACATGAGCAGCTTCAGATCACTCACCGACTCTTTGGAGGGGTTCTGGGCAGAGACATTGTAGATGCAAACCCCGAAGGAACAGGGTTTCTCTGGGTTAGAGAAGTCGTCCTCGAACCTCAGGTGCACATCTTGGATGTTCAGCTACACGTAAACCAGAAAATCAGTCAGTCTGCGACTCTGTGGAAAGTCTCTGAGTACTGAGTGCAGGTGGACTTAAATAACTGCTAAATAAACATGTTTTTGTCATGGCCTTTCAAGTCTATATGCCCACATACAGTACTGCTGTATCTACGTGTTCAGATGAGGTAGTTTGTGCATCATACACAGAAGTGTTTCTGTTATTTCGTCCACCCTAGCTGGGGAAAGCCAGCACACAGTGGGTTTGATCTGCAGCTCAGCTCTAGCTCACAAAGGGAAACGTTACCTCGATGTTTTCCACAATTCTGGTGACCACCGAGGCAGTGGCAGAGTACCAGTACGACTCTCCTCTCTGCTCACACTCGCTCTGCAGGGGACACACAAGTACACACACTGTCAAAGCACACTCCTGCGCAGATAAGACTGTACAGAAGTTAGTCAGTCAGACACGATGTAATGAGTGAAGGAGGCCGAGCTACATAATTCACTTCTACTGTCTCACAGGTAAGAGAGCTGCTATAACGGACGATAAAAGACTGGAGTTCAATTTAGCTTCGATGAGGCCGAGGCATAACCCCTGTGGTGGAGGAGAGGACGTGTTGAGTCGCTCCACAGGTGTGCGACCTCTCACTATATGGCCTTTCAGTGTGCATGTTGTTCCCTGTCTTCACTGTAGTTGCCACACACATCTATCAGTTATTTTGAATGCAGGACGGTCTGTGCTGTCCTAACTTAGGAAAGTCTTCAGAGAGGACGCTTCTGTAACAGCTGGGCCGAGTTCAGCCCTGCAAGACCTTTATTTAAGTGGAAACTTTGGTGCCTTGAACACCCCGCTTTGTACGCACATGCACTGCACTTTACTGCCTTTTTTAATACCACTGTGTTGACATCCATGTCTCAGCTGATTGGGTAACAGCTCGGACATGCGTAGCGCAGCGTTCAATCTGAAAATGCAACAACAGCTAAAGGTTTTGAGACTGAACTCGCCCCTGAATTCCTGTCCTGAGATAAGACAGGTGTAGCAGCCCTCTTGAGTTCCTGTTTGGGCTGTCCTTCCTGTCTAAGAGTGAAACAGCTGCTCTTCAGCTTTATCAGCTGGTGCATTCAGTCTCTCGCTCTCTCTCTGGGTGTATGTTTTGCGCTGTCTTTGTTCACACACACTCAACACACTACTGATGTTCCTGCTTTACACACTTTGTATCTCCAGTGGTTCATTCATACTTCTGTTAAATCAGTCTTTAGTAACGTGTCGTCCTCTCCTGTCTGTCCTCCCTGTGACACGGCGTTTCCTGAATGTCACCCTGTAACGAGGCCCCAGTGAAACCAATGGACAAACACTCTGCGGTGTTGATCCACCTACTCTGAATTTGTCCTCGAGCGCTTTGAGGAGGCGTGTTTTGCGCTCTCTCTCGTCCTCTTGCTCTCTCTCTCCATCGTACTCCTGCAGTTGGGCGGGGCCAATGATCAGGTTGAGCTGGGACATGGAGATGACCCAGGGGTCGCTGTGAGGCCGGTAGAAAGGGATCTGCAGGGTGATCTTCCCAATGAAGCCTGGTGAAATGAAACATGATGCACTGATCAGCCTGAAGAAACAACAACTAACATCAACAACTCTGAGTTCTGACTGATGTTCACATGTTATTCTGAACTTGTAGGGTCGTGGTTTTACAGACAGACATCATTTACTCATCATGAGGAGACTTGAGTCAGACAAGGGGGTATTTTATCACCTGCTCTTTTAAATCTCTATATGGATGATCTATCCAGGCAGTTGAGAGTCTGTAATACTGGGTGCATGATGGGTAATTCAATAGTGAACCATATTATGTATGCAGATGACCATGTGGTTTTTAGCCCAGTAGCAGCTTCTTACAATCTGTTCGGTGTATGACGTGAAACATGACATCAAGTATAACACCAATAAGAGTGTCGTCAGGATCTGCAGAACTAAAGATGATAAATGTTCAAACTATCCTGATTTTAAACTGGCTAACAATAGGCTCAGTGTCTGTAATAAGGTCAAATACCTTGGTCATTTTATCACTGATGACAGATGATGAAGACATTTATAGGCAATGTCAAATGATGTATGCACAAGCCAATATTCTCTATTGTAAATTTAGGGCGTGTAGGGTTGGTGTAAAGATATCTCTGTACACCGTTCTATACTGAACACCTGTGGTCAAATTATAGAAAGGAAAGTCTATTGAAATTCAAAGTAGCATATAACAACACAATGAGAATATTAGTCACAAGACCAAGATGGTGAAGTGAAGTAAGATACTGGCGGCTGCAAGAGAAAGGACCTTTCATGCTGTTTTAAGAAACCTAATGTTTAAATGAATGTGCCGGCTTAATGGGTCACAAAATGAAATAATATTGGGCTTAACTAACATACGGCTAAGTGCTCCACGCTACCAATCCCGTATGTGGAAACACTGGTATAGTCGTCTCCTGGTAGAAGAATGATTTTAGTTTTTGATTCATTTTATACTTTTCATTTTTTTAACCATGATTAACTTTGGGATTTTTTATGCGTAAGTGTGTGTGTGTGTGTGTGGATATGTATTTCTGTATTGCTGTGGGTGAGATTTGGACCTTAAGTCTGTAATAAAGTTTTTTTCATGATCTGATGACTTTCTGAGCGTGAACGTCTCCTGTTACTCTGGG
Organism: Lepomis gibbosus; assembly: GCA_029875015.1. Classification (NCBI taxonomy): domain Eukaryota; kingdom Metazoa; phylum Chordata; class Actinopteri; order Centrarchiformes; family Centrarchidae; genus Lepomis; species Lepomis gibbosus. The sequence continues at coordinate 2,040 of JAPMOB010220324.1, read as the reverse complement.
TGAAGCTTTTAAAACAACAGCCGGCGTTACCAGCTGAGGCTCCTGCCGCCTCACTTCCACAGCTTCGTGTTGACTGTCGTCTTACGATATACGTTCTGATTATTTTTTCACGTGAACAAGCCGTGATGTTTAGACTGGATCATGGTCATAAACTGTACAATTACTGCAAACAAATGAAAAGAAAACTCATCAGGTGGTAACTGTTCTGACGGTGGCAGATCAAACTATATCAAAGTAAACAAACACCAGCAGCGGCGTCTGCTAAAATAACCACCTTTGTACCCGCCATATTGACTGCTGATATCACTGCCGCTCTCACGGTTAGATGTAGTGTTATTTCAGCTCATGTGAACTCTAGCACAGTAACCTGAGGGGAAACACACGGACCAATCAGAGAGGGTTAAAGAGAGCGGATCACCAGCCGGCGTGTCTCACCTGCTTTGACTTCAAACGGCAGGTCGAACTCCTTGAGGGCATCTTTCCTCAGAGGGAGGTTCTCCAGCTCCACCGCACCTGAGAGCGACAGGTAACACACACAAAAACAACTTTAAACCAGATCTCAGTGTGCAGAGTAAAGGACCACACCACCACACACTCCTTACACTAATACACCCTCAGCTTATTAGGAACAAATCCTCCTTCATGGAGGTTTAATGTCGTCCTGTTGATTCTAAAACAGCAGCACAGAATTCATCCTCTGGAAACATCCTGCAATTCTCTGCAACACATCTCTGTTTTGGAGTTTCTGTTCAGCTTCAGCGTAAACTGAACATCAGAGCCTTCATGGAGGAGGACGTACTGCAGGCCTGTAGTTTTAGCCTGCGTTAGTTTTAGCTTGGTGTACCTAATAAACTGGGCGCTGAGTCCATAATGTAATACCTTAAAAACCAAAAACACACAGCAGCGCCAAGGTGCAAACGTGTGACCCACTCGTTCTGGTGATTGGCTTATTGGGATTTTCTTCTAATGTATAATATGTGACCCTGAACAAAGTCTACAAGAGGCGCTGCTGTTAAACTGGTGAGACAATTTGCATAGACTTGATATTGCTTGAGCAAAGATATCTGTCACTGACCTGCACTTTCACCTGACTTAAAATGTAATTATCACCTCACAACAATGACGATTGTGACGGTGTCCAGTCTATGAAAGCCAATTCTCAGGAAGAGGAGGTGGAGCACTCAAACATCCAGAACACGGCACCATGCTTTGTAAGTGATCAGAAAACCAGGTGGATGTGTAATTACCTTTGAGGAGGGCGATGGACAGCTGATCTGTGTTCAGGTTGCTCACATATTTCCCCAGGTAAGTGTTTAGCACCCAGGCAACAAGGCCCTCCAACATCCTGGTGGCTCAGGGACGATGAGAGCTACTCCAAGGTGGAAGCACGACCCTCACAGGGAAGGAGTTCAACGTCTGACAGACAACAACAACCACAGGACACACCATTTATTGATCTGAGAGAGAGAGAGAGACAGAGAGACCTAAAGATCTTTTTAAAGATCTACAGCTGGCATTGTAAACCTCTGCATTTATTATCTCTTTATTATTTATCTTCTTGAAATATGTTCCCTGCTTGGTCCATGTATTGCAACCTGTGTATTTGCTGCTTTGCTCTGGTGCCCAAATGCTTGATATATGATGTCATTGACAGCAGGCACGTGCAGAGGGGGGTGCGATGGGTGCTTGAGCACCTGCCCTTTTGCCCTTTGCTGCCCAAAGTGCCATTTTTTCAAATGCAAAATTTCCTTCATTTTATTTATTTTAAAAGTTGTAAAGGCCTGTCCGATCAAACTATTAGTAAAATAAATTAATAATAATTTCGCAGTAAATAAAATAACCCACATTATGACCTTTCACCTGATGACCTCATCCGTGACGAGCCCTCCCGTTTTTATATACAGTCTATGGTTCAGACACGTTAGTGATTCAGCAGCTCTGCCTACAGGACGCCTTCGAGTCCGCCGCTAAGACGGGTTTGCTGCAATGAGCTTGTTGTGGATTGTTGCAAAGAGCAGCACAGCTGTTGTGTTTATCGAT